>JBAMCG010000068.1:11605000-11787500 GCA_037075325.1 Drosophila mayaguana | reverse complement strand
ACTTTTATAAACCGGATTTGTCTTATAGCTCCCCCTTCTCTAAAATCGAAATTGAAATTTGATTAAGAAATAAAAAAATAAACAATTTCATTGTGTTCCAAAAATTGAATATTATGTGAGTTATATTACACCATTTGCCAGAAATATAATAATAAAAGAAATATTCAGTATGAGGGAGAGATATATTTGGGAGATGACGAATATGAAGTGCTCTGAATTGGAATTACGAGTTCATTTCAGTTTGGTTTAAGTTAAAGACAAAATAGATGAATAAATTTGTTATCAAATTTTCCCAGAATTAAAAAAGCTTGCATAGGAAAGAAATGCAACCAAGATTCAGGGCAATACCAGTTGTAGCTAAGAAAGTAGAATTGCCTTTAGCTAATGTATTATGTTAGCTAACACCATACTAAACTACACTGAACTATATATAATATTGTAAAGACTTTAACAAACAAATTTCAATGGAAATCTAAAAGAAAGCTTTATGTCACGTCTCATAATTTTGATTATTCTCACATTTGGGGAAAATTTATTTTCAGTTTCAAAAATATCTCCTTGTGTCAAATCATTGTATATACATATATATAATAATATAAATATATATTATAACTCCTATATTCAACGTCTCAATTATGCACAAAGCCAAGCTCATTATCATTTCCATAATACTCATAAATCAAAGTGTATCTAAATAGCGTGCCGGATATCAGTTCAAAAATTATGCATAGATTCGTTCGCATGTGATTGCCAATTGAATGTTTTTTTTTTTTTTTTGTTAATATTTTTTTTTTACCCAGGAACTACTATATAGCAATTATATAAGATACGACAATTGCTTGAACAAAAAAAAAAAATATTAATATTATTAAATTGTGGCACCAGCTGTGTGGCAGCTGTTGTTGCCACGGCGATTGCGCACTTTGGGCCTGCTTAAGAGTTGGCCAAAAATTTCCCACCTTATTGGCCAAAAAAAAGTACAACTTCAAATATGGTTGCCTTATAACGCAGTTCTCACGCTTTGCCCTGTTAAATATTCAAAATTGAATCACACAAAATAAAGCCCCACCGTAATGCTCTCCTCCAAAACTTCGCTTTGGTTTGCTAAGCAATTTATGCAATCGATTTTTGGGTTTGGTCTTTACTTTGTTTTCGCTCGCTCTTAGCTCTTTCTGGGTTTACTTAAGTCGAACTTTTTTTGCAGGAAGAAATTTGACAAAAAATATCTTCTGCATGGCTTTTTTTCGACTTTTTCTTACTTTTTTCTTTTTGTTTGTCATGCCAATTAAGCTTGTGAAATATATTATATATATATATATATATATATATATATATATATATATATATATATATATATATATATATTTTTAGCTGATTTTTGTATTTCTTTTGTGGCACATCGCAGCTATAAAAAAAAATTAAAACAAAATGTAAAACTCATCTATACGAATCAGCATTTATTGCGAGTCTTAATTCATGTGTAAAGCTTTAATTGTCTCTTTACATTTGTTTTTTATATCTTTTGGCGACTCATTTATGGGAACGATGACGAAAGGGCTTACAACATTTCAAATTAAGCTGATAAATCATCTATTGACAGCACAGCAAATTAAACTAGGTGTCTCCAACAAAAAGAACAGAAAATATTAATATAAAATATAATAGGTATTAAACTGTAAGAACGAGATTATGCAGCATCATATATAAAAGTTTATCTTATAGTATATTTCTATACAAAGTTAATTCTCATTGAAATTTGCTTTAGAATTGTTGGGGACTTATAGTTTTCTCCATAAAAAATGCAATCTTAACAAAATGAAACTAGGTTCCTCCAATAGGAAATTGTAGAAAAAAAAAAAACAGAAAATATTAATATAAAATATAAAGAAAAGTTTTAAAGATGTTTTATAATTTGCTATGAGTTATTTGAAAATATTAATTTTTTTTTATAATTTTATTTTAATTCATGAAATATTTTATATGGATTATTTTCTCAATTTCTTGATTTCACTATAAAGTGTTTACATTTTAACTTTGTATTATTTTTTGTTTTTTTTTTTCTAAATACTTTTCAATTTTGTTTTTTTTTTTTTTTTAATATGTTCTATATTAAAAATATTATTAAATTCTTAGCCTAGTTTTGAATCCATTTCCCACAATCGACATATATAAATTCCAAATGTAATTATTGCATGATCTTTGTCACTCAATTAAATTTCTCCCAAAAAATTCCCATTGCAGTTTTATTCTAATTTTAATGTTATTTATCAACCATAAATCCAAGTTGCTTCACTAGATCTATATGAATATACCTTGTTATCGACACTGTCTATAAAACACACTTCAGACGCTGCTCGCTTCGTTTATTTCAGATGCTTATTTATGGCTTTCACACCCAAAGCTCAAAGCATTCAATTAATTTGTCACTTAATTTGATTGTATTACAAATTAAAAATAAATAAGAGAAGAAACGGTCGAAACACGCCAACTCTGTTTGCCTGGCTAAACGAGTGTGCATATGTGTGTGTGTGTGTATTTATGTGTGTGTGTGTGTGTGTGTGTGTGTGTGTATCTGTGTATGGCACGCCTGTTAACTTTATCTCGTTTTCACTATGTTTTATAGCCCAAATACAAACA
This sequence comes from Drosophila mayaguana, assembly GCA_037075325.1. Lineage (NCBI taxonomy): Eukaryota > Metazoa > Arthropoda > Insecta > Diptera > Drosophilidae > Drosophila > Drosophila mayaguana. The sequence goes on along the minus strand of JBAMCG010000068.1, from coordinate 11,784,863 downwards.
CACACGCAAGTTCATTGATTTCGTTTGTAGCTTCTCTCGTCGCTTCTCTCTCTCTACTATCATTTTTTGTGAACGTTTTTCACGCTTTCATTCGATTAATTGATGAATGAATTTTGTGTCAAAACATTTGTAACGTCTCAGTAGCCCCAACTCCTCCCGCGGTCCGCCCTGGCTGACCTCCAAGAAAAACAAAGCTCAGCGTTTGCAGAAAAAATAGATAAATATAGAAAAAGCAGAAGCAGCCCAAGTTAATGACCGCCTAATGAAAGAAACCTTCAACACGCACCTTGTGCGGCATTTCCATTTCCATTTTTCATTGACTTTTACTTTTTCTTTTCTTTTTTTTTTTTTTTTTGCTCGCCATGCGTAACCAGCCCCAAAAGTAAAATCGTAATCGTCATCGAATTTTATATTTATGTTATTCATATGTTTTTTTATTAATATTCATATTTATTTTTTATACCTCAGTCATTAGGTTACAAATTGCTTTGCAATTTCCCTCGTATATAAATGAAAAACAATTTTTGTTGATAAATTTGCTTAAGCTATCGGAACAAATTGATAAATGTGTTGTAAAAATTTGGCACAAAGAGCATGTTTTTATTGCATATTTCACAGTTCTCAAAAATGAAATTAAATAATTCACTAATATGAAACAAACCCCAATTAAAGTTGCAATATTCGAATTTTACTTGTAATTTTATTATTATTCATTCATTCATTATTCATTAATTAAAAATTTTTCATTCATCTTCCTTTTCGCATTTATTATTTATTTATTTATTTTTTTTTTTTTTGCTTTTCTTTTCGTTAGCTAATTCCAGTTCAATACGATCTATGATTGGTTGTTGCATTGGCTAAATGCCACACGCATGGGGTTGTGTCCCCGCTAAAGCCAATGCCAAACATTAAGCAAACAATTTAACTTCAATAAGCCAAAACATGGCACAAGTTGTGCTAAGCAGCCTGTGGCAGGTAGTGGGCGGACAGTGGGAGGCGCGGTCATGTATGTTGCCGCACACCCACACACACACAGTTGCCCCCTAAAGAAACAGTTATATATCAAGCGCACAACTCGTTGAGCATCAAAGCGACGCGCGGCTAAACGTGCAACGTGTTTGCGCTACAAAACAAGTTGTGACATTTCTGTGCAGGTAATTATGGGACTGCAGCAGCGGCTGGGTGCCAGGGGCAGTGGGCAGTGGGCAGGAGGCGTGCCTGCAGCAGTCGACTGGCAAGTGCTGTGCGCTGCAACGCTTGCGGCACATTATGTAGAACATGCCGAGCACTCGCAGAGCCAAAAGGCATTCATAAACTATACAAAGCACACGAGAACCCATGAAATTAGCGCTTACCGAAGCAGAGCAAAAGGAAGTGGGTTTTAATTAGGTAAACATGCTAATATTGAGAGGATAATTAAATGAACTATATCTATAGATGTAAGTGAGCAAAAGGAAGCACATCAAACAGAAGGATTTGTTTGAGAATTGAATAATTTTAATAGTTGAATCGTTTCGATTATTATCGACATTATCATAAAGGGAATATTGGAAACAGTGGGTGAAATATAATTATACGGAATAGTATAACATTTGTTTGCTCAATTTTTATAAAAAATTCTAATTCTAATCAGAATTTAAAGTTTCTCTAAAGATTTGCAAGAAATAAGCCTTACAAAACTTCTGAACTATAAATAACAATTTTATTAAACAAAGTTCCGAGTTCATTGCAATAATATAAATATTTATACATTCTTCGCTTTTCCTGTATTTTTATAAGTTTTTTATAGGGAAGTTAAAGTTGTCTGTATTTATAATAAAATACAGTATTTATTAATCTTTCAAGCATATTTATATAATATAATATGTTTAAGCGAAATATATTTTCCCTATTGAAAACTTATAAAAAAAAAAAAAAAAAAAAAAAAAAAAATATATATATATATATATATATATATTGAGGAACCAAGTTCACTAAACTTATAAAAGGCTAGGCCTTGCTTCAAACTCTGCATTTAACTGACAACATTTGTGGCCAAGCTTGGAAACTGGCAAAACTCTTAATGCTATTGCCTGAATATTCAACAAATATTTGGCTTTTAGCACACACAAACACATTCACACTCACACACACACACACACATCCACACAGAGAGAGCTCTATTAAGTGCATAATTTGCTTGCATGTTTGCCATTGAAAAAGCATTAAGGCGTTTTTGCACTCCAAGCAGGTGTCGCCAGCAAGGTAAAAAAAAACAAATTTAAAATGAAAATTAATTCAAAAATATATATGTATATATAAGCATACAGCACACAGCTACATATACGTGTGGCATATTTATGGCATGCCGCAAACGTGGCATGCCCCCCGAAGGCTAATTAGCGGCATTAATATTAATTAGAAAACTTGCGTCAAGACGAAAAACTTTTGAAACAGCCGCAAAATGAGCCCAAGAGCTCAATTTGTAAGCCTGTGTGGGTGAGTGTGTGTGTGTGTGTGTGTGCGTGTGTGGGTGTGTTGCAAAGTTTGTATAACTGTTGCAAATACTATTATTGTTGCTATAGTTGTTGTCGAACAAAAAGCTGGAACTTTGAAAAATTACTTTTGATTTGCTTTCACAAATCGAAACAATTGAATCGAACGGCGAAACGAATTCGATTTTGATTGTCAAATATATATATTATATATATATATATATATATATATATATATATATATATATATATATATATATATATATATATATATATATATATATATATATATATATATATATATATATATATATAGATAGATAGATAGCTATAAAAATGTATAATTTCATTATTGTTATTGTTGTACTTACCTTCTACAATGACTGCGGATAAAGTTTTGGTGCCATTTTTGTTATTGTTTGTTGCATTTCCTGTTGCATTTTTTACGCCTTTCTGTTGAGATGATTTTGTTATAAGTTTGAGGTTTGGGTTTGATGTAGTAGTAGTTGTTGTTGTTGATGCTGTTGTTGTTGCTGTTGTTGCTACCGAATGTCGCTTTTCTGCAGGTAGAGAAAGAGAAGGAGAGCGGTGATATTAGAGCGATAAATGTTAAGGCAGAACAGTCTAAGCCTAGGTCTAAGCAAAATAATGAAAATCTAATACGTATAACAGTTAGGTCTAACAAATATTGATACTAATATTTATTACTGATATTTATAAACATAATCAATGATATATATCATACATATTTAAAACTATAGTTTTTGAAGTCGAAATTTAAAATACCCTTTCGTGATACATTCATTTCGGTACCCCTCTTCAAACTCGATTGCCTTAAACACATATTAAATTATGATAATATTACACTTTCTCCACATTATGATCAGAAACTAATCAAATCTGTTTGTGATAACAAAAACTCACGATTAGATTTGCTGCTGATTTCCGTCTTGGGCTTATACCATCTAAAAAATCGTTTGAAAAAGTGGCCCAATTCCATTCTTTTCAATTGTCGCGGGAAGATAAAGTATAAAAACTAAAATTCAAAATAAATAAATAGACACTAAAATAAATTTTGGTAAACAACAGGCAAACAACATATGCTACAATGTTTGCTATGACTAACAAGATTTTTACTCAATTTTGAAGAGGATAAATCAATGAGTAAAATATAAATGAATCAATTGTCAAGTGTAGCATAGCAAACAACAGCAGAGCCAACCAAATTTGTAAACCAGTTTACAGAGTTTTTTAGAACAGCCCCAAAACAGAAAATGAAAATATAACACATAAATAAAGAAAATAAACACCTGTTGTTAGCAAGTGATAGAAGACGTAGCAGGGGCAGGGGTGAACTGCATAGCGCAGGCAGTACAAGCATGTTTCTGCAGCATGTTGACAAGCAAACAAATCGTGATATTGTGATGTAAACAACAAATAATAATAACAACAACAACAGGGTGAGGCTCAAAACAAGCAGTTCAGCATTGTCTTAGCAACCAATTCATATCAGTAGAAGCAGTGAAATGTTGCAAAGAAGTAAGCAACATGCTGTTAAGCAACGGATCTTCAGGCAGTTCAAAGACCAGCCAAAAAGCCGAATAGTTTCAACTTTATTGCAAACAGTTAAATGTTGCAGTTGTATTTATGTAAAACGCATAGAAGCAAGCAGTTTAATAATATATAATTTACTTATTTAAAATTACATAAAGAGCCTCCATAAGCAAATGCTGATTTTAGGTGAAACACGAACATAAGCTGAAAGAAATCTGCACATTTAACAGCAGCTGGCAAGCAGTGCAAGCATATACAAGCAGTCAAACATCTGAAAGCTTAAGTCAAGAGCGCATACTCATTCAACAGAGCTCTTTGAAAACTGTTGAGCAACTTCTTGTAAGCAGTTCATGTTGCTGCAAAATTCAGTCAAGCAGCGCTGTTTAAGAGAGAGAGCTACCCAGCATAAATAAATGCATTTACTCTTAGCTCTCTTCACGCATACCAGTTTCCCTACAGAAATAATTAGCATAATTTACTTTTCTGTGCTCAACGAGCGAAATGTGTGTGCGGCGAGGGAAGCAGCTGTTGACCAGCAACGCGTTTGTCTCTACCTTACCTTGTTTACTTACTCTTTTTTCTCTACGTTATTTTTTCCTTCTTTTTTGCTCAGTATTGTTTTAGTTAATTTGCGAGTGCACGACAAAAAGTTGTCGCGCGCTAGCTCAATGCTAACCGCAGCTTTAGAAGAAGCAGCAGCGGCAGCATTGCTGCAGTAAAGCGACAAAGCAGAGTCGGAAGCCATAAATGGCTAATACAAGTCTAGGCCGCAATGCATGCAATACACCCAAGTCGCCAAAAATAGAGGAAACAACATAAACAAACAGCAACAAATAATAATAAAGTAAGGGTGGGCTACAGGCAAACAGTTACTGCTAGCAAATACCCTGGAATCTAGAGTGATAGTAGATAAGTTTTAAGTTTTCCCTTCCTAAAATGAATTCTATAAGAATTTCGTATGTAGAAAAGCTTGTTTATCATTCGATTATTAATAATGAATGAGAAATTATAAGTATATGGTGTACATAAAATATACTATATATTATTATATATACTACTTCCGAACTGAGTGAGGTCTTAACATATCTCTGTATCTCAGCTGAATTTGTTGTTCAGGTAATGCTTATCATGAATCCAAATTTAATAGATTCTACACTCAACTCTTCACAAAACTATGCTAAATATACCCTTTCACACCTTTTCAATAAGTACAGGGTATATGAACACACAGAGAAGTTGCAATGTTGCGGCCAATGTCAGGCACCAAGCGGCGCCTAAAAAGCAGCTTTCAAGGCTAACCAGAGTGAGATAGAGAGACTCACACATGCAGACCGAGAGAGAGAGAGACATACGTAAACACTGTGGACATGCGAAGTGCCACTGAATTTTAAAGGTTAAGCAGGATCCTCGTAGCAAGTCAGTTTTTTGCTTTATGCTGATAAGCAATTAGCCACTGATCAAGTCTAACCGGATCTGTAGCGCTACGCAGCCTGTGAACAGATTTAAAGAGGTGACAAAATGCCGTCACAATTAAGCCAATAAAACTCAAGCCTCCGTTCAAATCGATAAACATATAAACGTGGGCCCATTCAGCGGCACGTTCAACCTACGCGTATGTCCATTGAATCTTGAGCATGTTAATTGCAAAATTACGTTCAATTTGCAGACGCGTTTGAAGAGTGCGCAAAAGTCCAGCCCCGATGTGTGTGTCCAAAGACCCCACGTCTATAAATAGAAACTGCGCCTTATCTCTGTTTCTGATAATATTCGAGCAACTGGCACAATTGGAATGTCGCAGCACCCAAACTACTTGACCAGCAGAAGAAAAGAAGATAATGAGAGAAGAGATCGCATTTATGTGTAGAATTTGGGCGGAGATTTCCAAGAAAGCATCGGTGGTTCAGTGGTAGAATGCTCGCCTGCCACGCGGGCGGCCCGGGTTCGATTCCCGGCCGATGCATACAGAGGTGGTCAAAAGTATTTACACATCGAACATTTTTTTGCATGCTCTGCTTAATGAGCTTTTTTTTGCTGTTTTTGTTTACCGTTTTTGAAAAAAAGCTTTTTTGTCATGAAGCTTATTCTGTGTAGAAGCGATCGGCTGAAGAAATTGCTAAAATAACGGTACATGGCTATAAATAGAACCAAAATAACACAGCCACCAAAGTTGTCAAAAGTATTTACACATATTTTTATTGCGTCTTAAGTATTTACACAAAACTTATACAATGTTTATTTCTATTATTTATTGTTATTTATTTTAGATTTTGGTTTTATATAACAAAGAGTTTATTTATTTTAAATTAATATTTAGTTATTCCTCCTTTTGCGTCAATTACAGCCTGAAGCCTGGCTGGAATTGATGCCACCAAGGATCGGGCAAAGTCAATTGTTAGTTTGGACCAAATTTCGGTAACTTCTGAGATGGTATCATCCCGTTTTCGGCCCCTGTTAAATAATCGCTTAGATTTCATGAAAGCCCAAACATTTTCAATAATGTTAAGGTCTGGACTTTGCGCAGGCCAGGGCAGAACGGCTTGGTTTAAGTCCCTCAAAAACTTTGTGGGTATTGATCCCTTATGGCAAGGAGCATTATCTTGCTGCAATACCCAGTCAATGGTTGGAAATAGTTTGTTTCCAGAAACAAAAGCATGTTCATTTAATATATGCAAATATCCTGATTGATTTAATGTGCCCTCTATTGGCAACAAATCTCCAAAGCCATAATATGACATGCAACCCCAAAACATTACTGTTCCACCTCCAAATCTGGTAAGAGGCTGCACTGCAATTTTCTTATTTTTTCGACTCAAATGCATAAAACTCTTCCCAAAAGAGCCGTGAAACTGAAATGCAGCCTCATCTGTCCACAAAACATTCTGCCAAAACTCCAAAGGCTTTTCAATATGCTCCAAAGCAAAAGCAAGGCGTTTTGCTTTATTTGTTTCAGAAATATCTATTACTTTTCGGACGACATAGGTATTTACGTCAACTTCCTTTAACCTTCTACGAATAGTAGCATCGCTTATACGTTTACCAATTATCTGATTTGATGCTGCTGACATCTTAACTGGGCTTATTTCAGGCATTTCTATGACCTTGTTGATAAGTCTTCTACATTCACTGGCGTTTAATACTGGTTTTCGCCCACTTCGCCGTACATTTTTTAAATTTCCGAGTGTATCCTTTTTCTTAACCAAGTTATACACTGTTTTTCTTGATATTTTGTATATCTTTGCCAACTCCATTGCCGCAATACCACACTTGAACTTGGTTACGATCTCGGATCTTGTTTCAACTGAAAGTTCTTTTATTTTTACCATTTTACATTAGTTTTACAATTTTAACTACAAATTGAACTCTGATCTTAGTCAACGACCGCACACGATTAACCAAATCAAATCAAAAAGGCAAATTTACATTGTGTAAATACTTAAGACGCAATAAAAATATGTGTAAATACTTTTGACAACTTTGGTGGCTGTGTTATTTTGGTTCTATTTATAGCCATGTACCGTTATTTTAGCAATTTCTTCAGCCGATCGCTTCTACACAGAATAAGCTTCATGACAAAAAAGCTTTTTTTCAAAAACGGTAAACAAAAACAGCAAAAAAAAGCTCATTAAGCAGAGCATGCAAAAAAATGTTCGATGTGTAAATACTTTTGACCACCTCTGTATATAGAAGAAGATAGACGAGACGTAAATTGTAAATTTTTTTATAGCTTACTGAATGAAACTCTTATTCAACAAATTTATCAAATGTTTAATAGTTCAATAGTATGAGAAACATTGAAATGTTGCGAAATATTATGAATTCATTACCCAGCAAAAATTTGTTGATCTTTAGTTGCAGACTTGTCAATATGTTAATATCTGAAACTTTTTTGGATTACCATATCTCTATATTTAATAATAGCATATTTGGCTGAGATGACATCAGCAGCATCGGTGGTTCAGTGGTAGAATGCTCGCCTGCCACGCGGGCGGCCCGGGTTCGATTCCCGGCCGATGCATATATCTTTTTTTTTGTGTTTTATTTATTAGCTTCTTACCTACTTTTTAAGCTTCATGGTAAAAGATGCATATCTTCAGCATTTGATTGCCGCAAATTACAAAAGAAATAATAACGGCAGCCCATTGCGTGATGCCCAAACTAAACAATAGGCCGAGGTTTCAGCATTTGATTGTGCGCTTCCCTATGGGAATTTGCATATGCAAAACATGTTTCTACAATGCCTTTTCTTGTGCCTTTTGCCTATTCGTATTCGTATTTGTATTCGTATTCATGTGCAAATAACTGGAAAAACATGCGCAATAGTGCGAGTAAATTTAATTTAGTCTGCCACGATTGCGGTGCACTCGGCTTTGCGGGCAAACGAAATATACTATAGTAGAATATTCCAGTAGAGGCTGAGCGGGGCATGAGGTTTGCCACTTAATGCGACAATATTTGAGCAATTTGCTTGACCGAAGGCAGAGCAACTGCAAATAGCTCAAGCAACACAATGAATTTATCCATTAAAAGTAATTTATGCAAAAGCAAAGAGAGAAAATGAACGGAAGGAGAACAAAAAGTAGTTTGCATCGGCCGGGAATCGAACCCGGGCCGCCCGCGTGGCAGGCGAGCATTCTACCACTGAACCACCGATGCTTACATTAAGATCTACACAAAAGCTGAAAGAGTTGACGGCAGAAGAGTCGGAAAAACTAAAAGACTGATGGAAAAACTTGATTGCTGTGGATCCAGCCAGCCACAAAGAGCTAGTTTTCATTTGAGTGTATTTGCCCATGTGCGTGTGTGTATCTATGTCTGCGTGTGTGTGTCGGTCTATGATTGTCTTTCATATCAGCAAATATTATATTTAAAAGCAAAAGCACTTTTGATTATTCAATATACCAAAAGCCAAGTATAGCAGACGAGCTAATGTAATTATGTATTACGCAACAACTGATTGTAAATTGAAATATGGAAACATAAATTCATATGTGAAGCAAGCGATTTAAAAGGTTTTCAATTGAATTATGCCACAGACATATGTTGGACAGTGTGAAACGAATGTGTAATGAAAAAGTTGCGAACACATGGCTAGAAATATATATAATAATGTACTGAATGTGATTGATATGAGCATGTTGAGTGCTGCCAGAGCTCAAGTTACTATCAAAAATGCTAGATTGTTAAAGACTTATCAGATTACTATTTCAGATAGCTTGGGTAAATTGCCAACATGATATTATATTAATGTATATAAATAAGTCTAGGAATAAGCATTGAAAAATCATTAGTTAGTTATGTAAATGATAATTAAATACTTTTACTACTTTAATTTACAAAACCCATTTTAGATATGATACATTTATATATAATGAATCTCTGTAAAATTAATCCAATATATTATTTATGTCATATTATATGTCACAAATCATATATATGCCCAAATCTAATGTAATGCAAAATCTAAAACATAATTCCTCCGATTGCTGCGCCCTTGACCAACAACAACTGTGAGAGTCCAAGTGAAATTGGCAAATCATTTTAGTTCAGGTGAGTGCGATGATATTCAACTTCTCTTTTGGGTCATGCCCCCAATGAGTGCGCACAAACGGTGTGGCAGATACTTGGTGGGCGTGGCGAATGTAGGCTCGCCACCGTTAGTTTTCCCCGCTGGGAGTGTGCGAATCACAGCAGCAGCACAAACAACAAAAACAACTAAAATCTGGAGCGAAAATTGTTTTTTCTAGGGTCCATTGCGATAGAAATCTGTGTGCAGCAGCCAAACGAATTGGGCAAAAAGCTGACTCACAGACAGCCAAAATCCGTGACTCATGCAGGGCCCAGCGTCAACTGAATGATACAGGAGCTACAGTCACACACACTCACAGATACAGATACATATACATATGCAGCCACAGCTACTGAGCTACTCGGCTTTGCAGACCCCCATCAAAATTGAATTGCGAATGTGTCAATGACAACTGATGCATTTGGCTTTTTTATCTTCTCCTGCTCTTCTCCTTTTTTTTTCAAGTGTATTTTGTTAATTTTTGGGGAGTGGACGAGACTTTATACCATTTATACAAATTGCCAAAGCTGATGTCAGTCATTAAGGCATTTTTCTTTATTTTTCGAATGAGACAAATCTTCAAAGCTGTCAACAAAAAACAAAAATGACTTCACTTAATGAGGTTTAAAGCATTTTATAAAATTATTTCATATTTATAATAATAAATATTTAAGCTTTATGTAGACAAATTTAAGGTAGTAACTATAAATTTGGCTAGAGTTTCGATATAGAAATTGGATAAATCTTATCTAAATCAGTATAAATATAATGTATATAAAAAAGTAATATAAGTCTATAATATAATGGGTATATCTTAAATAATATTTATATTTTTTGCTCTTTTTCATTTGAAAACTTTGGATATAAATAAATTTCACTTAAATGTTCATTGCTTTAGTTTAACTTTATATATATATATATTGTATATTGTATATATTTTTGCACTTACGTATAGCAGTTGGTGTTGGTGTTAACGATTTATTCCACGACGATTGCCCCTTGGCGGTCTGTTGGGTCTTTGGCGGCGGTCCCAGATCCGTGGGCGATATGCTCAAATTGCGCACATCCCGCTTTTTGGCAGCTCCTGCAAACAGAGACAAAATTGATGATGAGGCGACAAGTGAAAAACTGGTGACATTTTCACGCATATTTGCATGTAATCGATAAACGTAATGCTGTCTAAATTATGCGCAAACACGTCGGACTTTGTGCGCTTTGCATTAAATAAGGGCAACTCAGAGAGAGAGAGAGAGAGAGAGAGAGGGAGAAGAAAAGTGAGAGGTAGAGCAAAGGAGACCGCATCGCACTTTAAAACGTTTTCCCCTTCGCACTTTAGATGCGGAGAAATTGCCCCTGCTATTTGCATTTCAATGTTTGTCGATTAAAACAAAGCACTTGCATATAATTGAAGTATCCAGCTCCCACTCCATCTCTTTAATTTTCATCCCAGCATCCAACACCAGGAAATGTGTGAGAAAAAAGTGAAGGGATAAATGGGGTGAAATTATATTATATTATGCGAGTGCATGTTGCTAACGCCAGGGGGCGCTTTATTATATCAAACATAATGTACACAAAGCATTACGCTAGCCAGACAAAATGGGAAAAGATATGTAAACTAGAGATATCATTATATTGCGGGTTCTCAGCGTGAAGTTGCTTTGATATTGAGTTGGTTTTTTTTGGGGGGGAAGTCTTTTAAATTGAAGCAAATCTGTAAGCATTTAAGAGTTGATAATGAATTGAATTGATAGAAGATTTTCTCACTGCTTATAACTATGTGAACTCGTCTGTATGGGAAGATAACTTGTTGAAATTTGGTGTAGCTGTTGCTTCAGTGTTGCATAAGGCATATCTAAAAGAAACGCGGGAATAGTCGCACTATATCATATAGTTTTTCCATGACAGAGCTCATAATATATGATAGATATGATATAGTGATATGATTTTTGTTTCTCTTATGCTTTATATGAGTGCTATACGAGGGCCACGATGGCTTTTTATCGCCTCTACAAGAGATTCTTAAACATAATATTTATTCTTTTTCAAGTCAATCTATGATTTCTACGACTAGCTCACAAGTCGTAGTCGTATATATTATATCGTACTATTATCACCTCCTATCTATTATCTCTTAATTTCATACTACTTTCATCAGTAAACTTCATTTCTAAGATATCATTCTTATCAAAAAAGTTGTTATAACATTACATTATTATTATTAGCCAGATGAGTAAGGATAACTCCATATATAACGTTGTATCGTAAACTAAGATAAGCAATTCCATACCTTGAATGACAACCAATTTGTGTTCTACTGGTGTTCTACGCAATAAATTATTACCAATTACTACTACTATTACTATTATATATAACAGCAAAATATGATTTAACTCTAATATAAAGCATACGCCTTATTGTCTAACCAGTAATAAATAATTGGAATTACCCGAAAATCTCTCTTTAATTCAATTTTTCACAGAACCGACAAAGTTTTAGCTCAAATCTAACTAAAGTTTTTCTTGGTTTTCAGCTGCCGCAAAACTCGCACTTGTTATGGCGGCGCATTCAACATAATTTGCTGTGGCAACTTCATGTTAAACGATGTCTGCATGCTGCAACGCTAGGGAGCTGCAGCAACAACAAAAGCGATTTGCACAGCTGCATGAAATCTAATAAATTTTATTTTTAGCTGTCTGCTAATTGCACTGGACTCGGACTCAGGCTGGAGCTGCCGCTGCTGCTGTTGCTGGGATTTGAATGCGAGCCACAGCAGCGCGTTGCCCGTGTGGATGGCACCAACTTTTTATCAGTGGTGCAATGGTGGGCGGTGCTCTGCCTCCCTGCCTGTCTGTCCACCTCACTTAAGCCGCATAATCCCCTTTGCGGCTTATCAAAAAATGTGACCGCACAGTCAGAATATTTCCCAAAATATGTATCTTTCCTTTTTTTGCAAAGCATTTTGCGCATTAAATTACTATACTATATAATAAAAGTAAATTTAGTTGAGATTGGTGCATGTATGGGATATATGTATATATATATTAGTCACTGTGCAGTATAAAACTAAGCTTCAGCCAAAATAAGCGAATTATTTTATTTCAATTTAATTTATTGAGTAAGAAATATATAAAAAATCTGAACAAATAGTTCATATTTAAGCTTAGTAAAAACATGCTCTAAGATATAAATTTTTAGATTCATAAAGACTTATAGAAGAGGACTTCAGTCTGACTTAGATTTACGTGGATTTAAATTTTTATAAATATTTGATTATAATTATAATGTTAACTTTTAAATATTAAATATAATAAATATATTAAAAAAATAAACAATTCAAATTTCTTCCTAATTATATACTTTTTCTCTTTATACATATTTATTTATTTATTATTTATTTTCTATATATTACAATTTTAACAATCATTTCTCGACTCTAAGAGCGTGTGAATTTCTGCTCAAATTCGCAATTTATTGTTTATTAATTATATTTTTGTCACAGTGTGCAAGCAATTAGTGTTTACTTCAATTGAAAATTTCAGCAAACACTTGAATTCATACACACACACACACCCACACACACACACACATAAACCGAAGTGATCGTAGCACTTACCTTTTGTCACGCTCTTGGCACGTTTGCCGAAGCTGCCAAAGCGTTCACGCTCGATCATTTGACTGTGAATATAGCGCTCGGAGTACGAACGCGATAATTTCTCCTTGGAGCTATGGGCGCCCATTTTGCTTGCGTATAATATCGGGACTTATATATATATATATATAGCTATGATTAGGGTATTGCCTATATATAGATCTGTTACGGCAACTTTCACACACAAAGAGAGAGGCTCGCCTCACTCGCGCTTTCACAATCTGCAACACCCGCGCCGAGGACTTTCATTTGTTGCTGTCATTCACAATAGCTGATTGAAGACATTTTTACTTTGTTGTTGTTGCTGTTGTGCTGTTATCACATTTTATTGTGTTTTCTTAAGGTTTATTATCTCACTTTTATGCACTTCTCTTGAATAGTTTTCAGTTTACATTTTGACTACAATTACGAGTTCGCGATTTTTGGACACACTTTTCATCTACATATACATATAACTGTTAATTGCGTTTCAATTAGCCGCCTCATTTAATGGTCAAGAGCGCACTCAAGCACAAAAACGATTTTACCACATTATACCCTATAGACATAAAGTGAGGAAAGGGGGTATATAATTGATTTTATGTCGGCATTATAATACATTTATTTTTAGCATTTGTTTTTAATTGTTGATTCATTTTATTTTATTTTAGCTAAATTCTGTTTTAATTTTTTTTTTTATTTTTCCCCATATCCAAATGTTTATTAAATTTTTGACAACATTTTTTATATCTATTTTAATTCAAGCACTTGCTTTAAAGCTCTTAAATTAGTTGAACCATAAATTCTTCATAAGCTTTTATATTATAATATAACTTTATATATTTTCAAACCTTCAAGAATTACCCAAATATATTTAAGAGCTCATTTCTGTAGAGGGTATCTTTCAGTTTTTCAACAACTTAACTGTCAGTCATTAATTAAAAGATTTTTATGACGCATTTAATGGCGCATTTAAATGCTTTGGGAAAATTCAATGCATGTTGAGTTGTCTATTAAAATTGTGTGAGAATCCAAAAGCATCATAATTCAAGCAAAACAAAATCCAAATATTTAACTTAAAAATCCAAAACAAAACATTTGAAAGGGGAGGCAGCGCGGTCATCCGCAGGAATTTCGCAACACAAATGTCGTCCGTTTGATAAATTGCTGCAGCAGCTGAAACGACCTCAATTTTCCACTCGTAGACCTAGCTGTCGTCTGGCAGGTGCAGTCAGCAGCGGCTGCCTCATCCACAGCTACAGACACAGCCGCAGCTGAAAACTATTGCAACAGGCCACAAATAAATCTGTCGACGATCTTCCAACGCCTCGAGCTGAATTTCCAATGCTCCGCGCTCACCGACGACAGCCTCTTGAATGTCATCATAACTTATTAGCCGACTGGAGTAGGAGCAAAATGAGCTGACAAATTGCTCGCCAGCATTTGCAGAGCCTTGCAGCTAGAGCTAGAGAGCAGAAGCATAGGAAAGAAAAGTACCTGCTCATAATTTCCCACTCGCAGCTGTAAAAGATAACAATCAAATAAGATACTCAAACAAAAAACTGGGAAATTCATGTGCGACAGTCGAAGCGCAACCTCATTGCTATAAATAGTCGAGATTTGCCCTCTATAACCCAGAGGGAACGACAGGGGTGGTAAGAAGAGATTGAACTAATACTAGAAATTAAGAGGAATATAATACAGATTCATCTGATATAACATATATATCATATCTGATAAGACAAGATCGAATTTAATATATAATAATAATATGTAGAATATTATTCAGACAGAAGTAGGCCCAGCTGTGCTTATATGTTTAAGCAACGTTAGCTAAGAATATAATACTAGAAACTAAGAGGATTATAAATTATCTATATAAACGACATAATAAAATCGAATGTTAATCATTTAAAATGAAACAGATATTGCTTCAGCAACCCTCACTTTCTTACACTCTTGCAAGACCTCAAATTAAGACGTATTTAAAATAGGTTAAATAGGATTATATAAACAAAATCCAAACTTATATCTTACTTATCCAGCCCTCTCTCCGTTTTCAATACTAGAAATTAATAGGGATACAGATTTATGTCATATATATCAAAGTTCACCTAAATATCTAAAAGTTTGCAAAATTCTACTTAAATATTAGAACAACAATTTGTCATTCACACACATTGCTTAAGCAACCCTCGCTACGCTTCAGTCAGCCTGGCACAAGCCGTGTAGATGACATTTCGGCCAAACTATAATTAGCCGCACTTAAGGCAAAAGGTGTTCCGAATCGAAGCAGAGACTAAGGCAATTGCTATGCGATCAACAGATAGATAGACTGCAACATACTAGATGGGTCTGAGAGGGAGACGGGCAGGTTCTACTAGGTGGAAGTAGGTCTAAATTTGGCGTCACTCAATTGGAAAACTTGAGAGCATAATTCAGATGCTTCGAGTCGGCCTCTCTAGCATCAAATGCCGGAAATGTTTCTGAAACTGAAAACTGAAAGCGGAAGTTGTGGCCCATTCTCAAGGGCATTTTCCGCGCTCTCGATGAAACGATGATGCTGCGGCGGCTCCATTTAATTAAATATGCAAAAAATTGAATTTGTGTTTTAATTAAAAGTTGCTGGGGCTTCGCTGCGTGGGCGTCTGCACTTTTTCGTCTCGACGCGACTGCAGACAAGCAACAGCAACAGCAGCAAAAGCAGCATCAAAAGCAATTAATTGAGCAGGCATGAGGCTGAACGAAGGTAGATACAGGTGAGCATAAATATGCATAATTCAGGGAGCGCCTGAGATGGCAGGTGGCAAGTTGCTATTGGCTGCTGAAACCATTTCACACGACAAGCAGCGGCCTCAATGGGGCGTAACTCTAGCAGAGCCGAACAGTAAAAGGGTTTGTAAGTGGGGTGAGAGAAGCACGAAGAGCCGTATAAGGAGAAAGAAAGAAAAAGAGAGAGAGAGAGAGAGATAGAGAGAAGAGCAGTGAATAAATGAATTGAATCAAAATTTCTTTTAAAAATAATTTTGCTTGTAAAACTCCTTTATATATAATATAATTATTGAGATAGAAAGTTTTAATTAATTTGTGATTATATATATATATATATATATATATATATATATATATATATATATATATATATATATATATATATATATATATATATATATATATATATATATATATATATATATATATTTTTTTTTTTTTTTTTTTTTTTTCATATGTTTTCAAAGAGCAAATTCAGTTATTTAAATGTCTCACATACGCATTTTTGAGCGCTGTTTTATCTACCTAAATAGTTCTTCCATTCATATCACATCACATCAAATGCTACTTAAAAATCTATAAACTGGAAATAATTATAGCTTCACATAACAGCGAAACCATAAAACTTCCATTTAGACTTCCATTTTGCAGCCAGATCAAGAAGAGTTTTACGATTTTTGTGATTTTTCGCCAGTCTTGTGGCAATTAATTCCACACATAATCGTTAAATGATCGCCCAGTCCCCGTGGCAAGGACGCCAACAGCCGAAACAAATTGCAGAAAATTTGATTATTCAAATGGGCGACGGAACACATAAAGTTATGAGCTTCAACTATTGCAAAGCCATAAAACCAAATTGAGTTGAATGAACTCACTCAGCACAGCTGAACTGGACTGAACTGAGCTGAACTAAATAAACTAACTGAACTAACTGAACCAACTGGTCAATAAAATTAACTATACGCAAAAGCACTTGTTTTTTTATATTTTGCTATTTTTTTTAATATTTTTTTTTATTAATGTACGCCACATAAATATAAAAAATTGTACGTCATTAAAAGCAACAACAATTGGCCAAAAGAGGCGACTCGGGCAGGGAGTACCGGACATGCAGAGAGGGTATTCCCGGGTAGGGGTATTCAGCCATGTCAAAGACTCATTAAAGCTTAAGCGAATTGCCAGCCACAGCAAATGCAGCTGCCATTACATAGATATCATATACATATATAGTATATATATATATATATATATATATAGTATATATATATTTATATATTCTGGTAAATCTTGCTGCTTTATACAATATTTATAATTTGATTTTTGTTTTTTAGTATTTATTATGTCTGATGTCATTGAAATGTTTATTCCTCACTATTTGCTCCAGTAAATTTCATAAAAACTGCACAGGGCCAAAAACCAAATTTAGATGTTTGACATAGATTTGCTGTGTGTCTTTAATGCGCTGTGAATATTGCAAATAGCGCTTGGGGTATATTGACTTTTATGCAAACGTCTTCATTATGCATAAATAATTACTTCTGACTAATAAAAATAAAACATAGCTTCTAGTTATTTAGTCTGGACTTTATCCTAAATGCTAAAATACTTTTGCTTTTTTAGTATATACAACATTTCTATATATGTTTTATATTTATGCATATATATTCTATTTATTAATAATTATTTTTGCAATATTTTTTTATCATGACTAAAGTATTAAGTCTTATCAAATTTATTTTATTTTATCGTCATTTTCAACTTCAGTGGATTTTTCAATAATTTATATATTTATTTTCTCAATTTCTTATACTTTTTCTGCACATATGACACGACCACAAGGGGTATTTTCTTAGTCCCGTATACCCCGCACATTGTGCAGCCTTCGTCTGGCGTCGAGTAAATTGCAACTGCATACAGAAGGCGCAGCGCGCAGGCAACTGCATTCATAATGCAATTTTATTTTTAAATCGCTGGCTGTCATCTTGCTTTGGGGATATTTCTTCTCTTTCTGTCTCTGTCTCTGTTCGGCGGCCTCTTTTACTCTTTCTCTCTTTATTCTACCAGTTGGCTCCTGGCACATTTTTCGAATGGCAAGCAAGTGGCGGCAATTTGTTACAAAAATATCCATTTGCATATTATTTGGTCACAAGTAAACTTTGCTTTTTTTCTTTTTGTGTATTTCTCTAGATTGTTGGGCCACAAAATGTGTGAATCTATAAAGCCAACACTTGCAAAATGGTTTCTGTGTAAATGGCACCAAAATCTGACTAGCCAAACAGCAAGTGGGACGCTAATTTGTCTAATTTGTGTTAAGTAAGCCAAGAGAATTATACTAAAATATATATTTTGTCTGTGAAAAAAGCGGGGAATGATGTCTATATGATGTAAGAAGTGAGAAATATTTAGATATTTAGTGAAAGTTTGCTAGCTGGAAGCTGGCGTAAAACTTTAAGGGTTTTCTTATAAATGAAGTAAGCACATTGAAAGAATTAAAGCTGATATCCCATATAAGATTACAGCAAACGCATTAACCATGCTTCAAGCCGATTCCTTCTCATTTTAATGTTGATATTTTAAGTTAATATTTTATGTTATAAATGGTACAATATTTATTATTCATATACAGAAGTCTCAGAACTTCCCCAGCTCTAATAGAATATATATCTCAAATTTATTGTTTTACTTATTATTTCGGAGATGTCCATCCCCCAGTCAACTTTCTATTCCAAGCTTCATATATTTTGATCATCAGTTGACGCCAGTTTTTCACACGGTTATATTTCTTGATATATTCGAGTATCATTCAAGTGTTTTCACTTTCTACATAACTATTTGAAGAATCATCTTCACAAAACGTGCTCATAGTTATGTTTGACAGATTTCTTGTTTGGATTTTCAAAAGCTAAAGCCACAATGACAACAACAACAACAAATATGTTATTCCAAACTAATCAGCGATCATCGTAGACATTGAAACACAAACAAGTCCATAAATGAAAACAAATGAAGACAAATCTTGACTGCGTCAACTTAAGTGTTTAGAGTTTCTGTATCAAAAGTAAAGACACGTTTTATATATGATAACTGACTCAGATTATAAAAATCTGGGGTTTGATTAAGTAAGAGAGTGATCTTTATCTTAGCTATACATTGAAGTAAAATGATTGTAAAATTGACATTTGAAATCACTTAGAAATCGTTAAGAAATATCTTATAAATTTTCTAACATATACAAACTAAGTTACCTCTGCTTATCAATTCTAAACTTATTCACTTTACTGATCAATTTATAACTTTAGGAAGTTAATAGATATTGAACATTTTTACACACATTCATAAAACATGCGATATTGGACTAATATTATAATATGCTTAACAATTGTGTACATATTTTATGTAGTTTTTCAGATACTATATGTGCCCTACTATATGCTGCAATGCAGCGGCTGTGATGTAAGTATAGAAAAGTATATTTATATATTCGTATAGTGCAATATTATATCAATTCAATATAATTTCATCTACAGAGCAATTTGATATTGGTTACAAAATGTATGCAAGAGCCGACTCGATGTCTGTTAACCTACAGAGATTGTCGCCCTCTGTGCGTACAATTACGAAAATGAAAGACGATTACAATTGTGTAGAAGCTGATATCTGAAGTATATGATATGGGTTCTATATGCAATTGATGGAGAAATTGCAAATGAGATATTCAAAATGTTTGTTTAAAAGCTTTAGCGGAACATCAAATATTTTTGTGCGATAATTCTACAATTCCTTCTAATTTAAATGTTTTGAAATATATTTATGTATGTGAAAAGCTTTTGTTTTAAACCAAATAAAAATCGATTTTATTCGATAAAAGCATGGACATTTAGAAAACAAAGAACAAATTCATATGGTATATAAGAATATATATATTATAAGAAATTAATCAGACCCGCCTGCAACGCCTCTACTTAGTTTTTATTTTATTTTCATCTACTTGAAAGAAGTAAAGATTTAACGAGTTCTTAATGTATTCAATATGAAATATGCAGCTTGATTGGCAACCAACTCAGTCGAATAATTCTCATTAATCTCTCACTCTATTTGGTAACGCCAACAACGAACGGTAGAGTCAAGGTTTTTTTAATAGACCGGCATGATTTTCTCTATATAAATTTGTATTTAGTGAGTACTTGAACTTGTCTAATGAATGGCGACAAGTTGTAATTGTTGTTGCTTGTGTTGCTTGTGTTGCTGCTGGCCAAATGTTTCCGGCTGTCTTGAGTTAAATTTTGTTTTTGGATTTCGTTTGGGCGGCGCACGTGCGACCTCCAAAAGCAACTTTGGCACCCTGCGAATGTGTCTGGGCACCGTTGGGTCATTAAATTACAATATGAATGACAATTGCTTGGCCCACAGGAAGTGGCAGTGGGTAAAAGTTGTCTGCGCGCCCTCTAACGACACAATTCATTTATTAAATTAAGCCGCTTTCAGCACGAGGGTTGAGTTACATAGTTTTGGCCCCAGCCACTTGAAGGCAAATGCGAACGCACTTTGATGGGCTTAGGCCAAGTGGAAAGCACTCGAGTGCCGAGTTCTCCATTTTCCCCCACTCGAGCCGCAAGCCCCAACTCGAGGCCTTTAAAAGCCTTGCGCTGACTCAGTTTCATATGCAAATTAGCCGCAAGACGTTGCATGCCTCCGCATATCGAAGTCAATAGAAAATGCGTTGATGAGACGCAGACAAAGTGCCCCAATGCAGCAGATGCTCCAAGCTGTAGACACACACGCAACATAACTAAAATATATAGATAGATATGTACATATAGAGAGTCTCTCTTATCGCATGGCCATTCAACAACTCAACAGCAACAACAGCAACAGCAACAACAACAATCAACATTTGGACCCAGCTGCTGGTGGCTTTAACCGGTGCGATCAATCAAAAAAGTAAACCAAATGCCGACAGCTAAACTCGAGGAAAATACAAGCTAATCATAAATGCAGAGACTACAAAATACACTATCATCTACTTGTAGAGCAGCATAAAAAGAAATCATCAAAATGAAAGAATATGACAGGCGCAGACGGGTTTGATTTAATTTTGGAAAATTTCAAAGTGGAATAATTTCGAGATAGCAAAACATCCTCATTAGAGATGTTAACTCAAGAGAGAGCATGTCTACTAGGCAATATTGTGGACAGCTTAGATTACATGGAGAGCTGTTTCTAAATCTTTTGGAAGAAGCATTTAATAAAATAAATAAAATATAGAGACTAAATAAATTTAAAAACAAAATAATCAAAATCTTAAATAAAATGTATAAAAATCTGTTTTATATCAGAAAATATTTTATTTATTTATTTATTTTATTAGGCAGAAATTATTCTGAATAAATAATGTAATATAAGTAGCATCAAGAAAGAAGAAAAAATACATTCGTCTTTTAAACATATCAAATAAACTGTTATCAGTCTCATATACATCAAATATCTGACATATATATATATAATCAAAAAATAATATATATTTCGACCTGGACATTAAACAAACTAGAATAACGAAACTATGACACTTCTAGAAGCAGAAATAATATTCTTTTCGAGTCGAAAAGCAAAACATATTCTTTAATTCCTCATCATTATAGTCATGTTAATTAACGAACAGAAATCATGCCATAAAACTCAATTCAGAATTTACAACATTTTCATATTATGCACAATTTACAAAAAAAAAAAAAAAAAAAAAAAAAAAAAAATGATAGACACACTGGAGAAAAAAGGCCACGAAACGGTTTTAGCCTCATTTGCAATTGGACATCGTCTCTCGCTTCGAAATGTCTCCATCTTTTTACGATGGCCCCACAGATCAAAGCGTATCGTTTGCTCTGTTAATCTGTTAATGTGCCCGTTCGCTACAATTTTCGATTTTTATGTTTCTCATTTCGGCGTTGTTTTGTTTTCATTCAGATTCAGTTAGATGTAAAGCCTTTATACATGGCATAGGATTCAGTCTAGTGTGTTTACACTGCGCTACAAAGTGCAGGCCGTTTTTCGGGACACGCAAGAATTGAAATGCGATGCAGCAGCCACAGAAGCAACAGAAACAACAACAAACAAATATAACAAGCAGTCGTCGTCAAGATGATCAGCAACAGCAGCTGACAACAACAACTACAACAAAAAAAGAGTTATTTGTTGGTTCACTGGCCACTGGATATGTATTGTTGTTGTTGCTGTTAACTGATATGTTGGTCCGCTTTGGAAAAGTGCTTCAGTTAGCTGGCTCTTAGCTGCTTTTGCATACACGTTCACATGTGCAGCAGGTATATTGGCTTTGTAGAATGTTTTCGTTATGGAAGTTAAAAACTTTAAATTAGTCACATAAATTCCTTTATTAAACAAAATATGAGAATATGAGTAAAATCATATGTTATACTAATTGTTATAGGAATGCTAACTGTTATATTGTTATTGCGTTATATTGTTTGTTATACTAGCTATTAAACAAATTATTATACAAACATTTAAACAATTTGTTATACGAGATTTTATATATAATTATATCTACTATATAGTTCTGCACTAGTATGTAAGAATCTGATAAGAATCTATATATAACATATCCATCATAATGGAAATTTACAAAATTTTAGCAAATCTATCTCCACAATAATTTTTTAATATATCTCTCTCTCAGCTTAAGCACTGCCCGAGTATTAAAAAGTTGTATATACCCAATTAAAAGTCTCTTATTAGTATATGTTTTTTGTATTTGGCTTATAAGCGCTTCATTATGCCAAAATGAAAAGTGCTCGAGTTTTCAATGAAAGAAAGCCAGGCAGGCGGCATTATGCAAAACATATCAGAAAAAAACAAGAAAAAGTTTATCTCCCCCTCACTAGAAATGCATTTTGCCGATATGCATTCAAGTGAAAGTTGACGGCAAACTTTTTTCTTTAATAAACTTTATTTGCACTTTTGGATATTCCCTGAGGTAGTTTAACAATTGCAAAGGGCGTCAAATTGTTGGGCGTTGCCAGCTGATTAACATAATTATGGCTCTCGTGATATTTCTTTCCTATTTTTTTTTTGGAGGAAACAAGTGTTTCATATGGCCCCAAGGGCTGCAATGAAATTTTTTACTTGTGTGGTTCATGGAAAATTTAGTAAAGAAACAAATTTGATTTATGATTTCAATTATATAATTAACTAAATCGAAGCCGTATCAAACTATATGTAAAGTTTTGATACAAAATAATTTTCATTCAATGAGCTAGCTATAGTTTCAATAGCAAATATATTAAAATATTTTCTAGAAAAAAAAAGAAGAATATTGTATTGTTAAATTATAAAATATATTCTTCCATAAATAATTTAATAGATCTTTTCTGTTCTCTGCTTATCACAAAAACCTTTTAACAATATTAGCAAATATTTGCACTGAAAATCAGAATTATATTTTTTTTTTCTTCTTTTTTTTCATGCAGAAAAAGTTTTTTGTTCGGCCCTGGCAGAAGCAAAGTAAAAATTGAAAGCAAAATGCGCTCGGTGAGCTAACGCAAACTATTTCAAGCGGGAAAATGTAACATGAAAAAATTACTGTAATATTTTCTGTATCATTTTTTTTTTTCATTTTGTGCAATACATTTTTCAGAGCATGTAGTTTTTTGCGATGAACAACGCCTACAACACTTTCTCGCATACTTAAAGGTATTGTAAAACAAAAATAAATACATAAAAAAAATTGCGAAATATCAGAAAAATTGCAGTAAATGAAAAACAAACAAAAAAATAAAATCAAAGAAAAGCTACAACAGGGGAAAAAAATATCTGTCTAGCATTTTACAAATTTCCCACATAATTATAAAGCTCCAGCAAGCGAAAAAAGGAGAAGAAATGCAGAAGAATGGCATGAAATGCAATGCAGCAAGAGAGTGCGAGCAGGAGAGCAAAAGGGCCGCCAAAACAGCGCGGAGTAAATGAAAGCACGCACACATTCACACAAAAGCCGACGTCAACTGCTCAAAGCGTCTGCTGACAGACAGCTGAGCTCTGCTCATCTGAAAGGAATCAAAGAGAGAGAGAGAGAGAGAGAGAGAGAGAGAGAGAGTGAGAGAGCGCGAGTAGAGTCTGGGTACGCGACGGCAGAGGGAGCAGTATAGCTCGCGGTTACGCTTGTAAATCACGAATGCATATGCATGCGAGTGAGCGCGAGAGAGAGAGAGAGAGAGAGAGGGCGCGCACAAATGCAAATATGATAATAATAATGTAAAAGCACAAAGCACACGGCACAAGGCACGTCAAGTGAAAATTAAGAAAGAGCAAAAAAGAAGCCGCAGCGCAGACAGCGCTCGACTACATAATGAAAATAATAGCCGTCACAATGATATATATACTCTCACACACACGCACACAGAAACGCGTGTGTGAGTGCACGCAAATACAAAGATGCAGTTAGCTTTAGAAGCACTAGAATTACAACTGAGAGAGAGAGAGAGAGAGCGAGAGAGACTGCATCTGACTGCAGCCAGTTGTAAATGAAGCCGTTGAGAGACTCCCAAGCCCCGGAAACAGGTGTCGCACTTGCACTTGTCTAAAACAACGGGAATACAACTTTACATTATTCATTATTCTCTCGAGTGTTGCTTAATCTTTAGCAACAGGATGATACATGGGTGATCGATTTATTGGTACTTTCTATATTTCTTTTTCCTTGCCTACAAATATTCCCATCGATAACTTCAATAGAACTCCAAGCCAAATTAGAAAATATATATATCAACATCTCAAGCACCAGGAGAATTATTTGGCAATAGGTTTTCCTTTTTCATTCTTAGGGTCATTTTCACTAGTTGTGATGTAAAGCATACCTCACGTAATCGATATTTTGCAAAATAGTTATATCAACTTTGTCCGCAAACATTAATTAATTTTTCGCAGTGTTTTGCTTATCTTTGTCGTAGAAAAGATAAAAAATGAGTTTATAGAAGACAAGTGTTGTCGTTGCTATCTCTTTTACTAAGCTCCTCCTCCTATCGATAACAAGGCAAACAGAATCGATACCCGCAAATTCCTGTTCTCAGCTGTTGAAGAAGCTGAATCGCAAAAATTTCTCCATCACAGCAAAACAATGAACAACCTCCAAAGCACACCAAAAGAATGAAGAGATCTACATAGCTGATCCACAGAATAGAAATCTAAAGTTCACATTAAGTTCGACCTGATTTGGTCAAACATATTTTTTGTTAGTCTTAATTATCATTAATCATATTTAAATATAAACTTTCACATTTATGTTAGTTTTTTAATATTTAAAGCATTAATTTAGTCCGTTTAAGAACTTGTTTAAATAAACAGAGAATGAGAGAAGAAAACTGAAATAATTTATGTACTGTGCAATTTGAATAATTATAAATCAAATTTGGAATACTAATCGAATTTAAATCAGCTACTACGCCAGCTCTATAAATATCTGGAACCCGTCAGAAAATATATTATAACATTAAATAAAAGATATAATATGGAGTTGACATTTCAATAATTAGCCATTGGATGCTAAGTTATAGTAAATTATATGAAAACCTGAAATTTTAAACGCAATGCAAGAAACTGGTTTAACAGAGATGTATTAAAAATTAAAACAAAAAACAATTGTTTTAAATTAAAAAATAATTTAAATTTTAGGGTAAGTATATTAAAATGTATAGAATAGTATTTTTTTCGTTATTTCTTAAAGAACATTTTCTGCTCTATAATTTTCACAGAAATGATATATGTAATCCTTTAATTTAATATAAAATTTAATACAAATTTAGTGGCATAAAAATATATTTTATATTATATATGATTTTACAGCCTCTCTTTCCTTCTATCTGCTCTACTTTACAGTTCATTCGCCTATTATATAAGAACTTAAGATCATTATGCGAGCTCAACAGCAAGAATAAAACCCTTCCTACTTAAAGCCCGCCTATTTAATGAATTTGATCTCGAACTTTATAGACTGAAGCACGTTTCTAGCCTTAAGACCGCTGCCTAGGTAAATGAACTTGCAGACAAAAGCTAACGGCGCTTAACAGAGACAAATACAGCAGTGTAAAAGAGAGGAAGTCAGCGAAAAAAGAGAGAAAGAGGGACAGAGAGTGCAGAGAGCAAGGCGTGAGCCAAGACTGTGGCAACAATTTTGCGGCTGTCGTGAGAACCGATGAGCCGACTTTGCCACAAACTGTAAACTGTAACAAAATGATTAGCCGCATAATTTACTGGCCAGGCCAAGACGCTAACAAGAATCAAACGCGACTGACTCTCCGACTGACTGACTGCATGACTGATTGATTGATTGATTGCTTGGTTGGCCAAAACTAATACGAATTCGCGTTCGTTTCGTTCACTTTTTGGTTATTCAATCAACGCACAACTCGATCGCCTTGAAGGATAGGCTACAAAAAATAAACGAAAAAAAAAAAACCAAATACGTTGAGAGCATAATTCAGAGGCTGATGGGCATATCCGACTAGAAGATACCTGGCTATGACATAATCGAAGTTTATTTAGAGCTGAAACACAGTTTCCTATATCATGTCATATAAGATCACGACTTTGACTTTTTTATTTTAATGAGTATACTCGACTAATAGATACCCTAATAGATACCAATCTCAAACTTTTATATGCAAACCTGTTTCTTATTAACCATATCACGTATATAGAGTAGACATACAGCCTTGTATGTGCGGAATATTTAAGTTTAAGCAACCACAGATCAGTTATAATACTCATGATTTCAGTATTGTAGGCAATGCGAATTGTTATTATAGCATTATAAACTCTTTTGGCATATGTTCACATTATAAATAATATGAAAACTCTAACTCTTACAATACCCGAGTTCCTTGAGCACGACGCACACAGAAATAAAACAAATGCAGAAAAACATATGAAACCCAAATGACGTCAAATGCAGCACAACAGCAGGTAAAAGCTCAAGTTAGGTTTCAGGTGTTTCAATCTTAAATTCGATTGTTTCATACGCGCTGAATACATTTTCAGAAACCGGCATACTTTAGAGAACAAAACCCGTTTGTTGCTTGCAATGAATGTGAGCAAGAGAATTGGCTTGAATAGGGGTTCAGTTTCTGTTGTAGTTTCAAATAGGGTTCAAAGGGTTGCGCAATGCGTAATACCCAAACAATAAATCCAAAACTAATTTTTAAGCACCTCATATAGAAATAGATGTTTATATATGTTTTACTTGTTATTTCACTTTGATTTTACATGCGTTTTACACTTGTATTTTTTTATTTTTTATTTTTATATACTTTTTTACTCGATTCGCGCAGTTTTTGTTCTGTAGTTTTGCAACACTTTATTATGTTGGCACGTGTTAATTGCGCATTTCTGGTTAAAAGAACGCGCCATAAAACACGCAACGCACGGCAGAAAATGTTGTCGAAAGTAAAATGCGAGCGCAGCCGGCGAGCGACAACATTGAAAACTCGCCGCAGACTAAAAAGACGTCGAATGGAATTTGTGTTGAGCCGTTTTTATCGAACGCTGCAGATACATTTGTATCTAGATACACACGACACGCTGCCACTGCTGCTCGCTGCAAAGCAACTCTTCAGCTGGCTGTGCAAGCAGCTGCTCTCTAAAGAAAAGAAATACAGATAGCAACAAAAAAAAAAAAGCCGGTTCGCTTTTTATTATAAACTATTCTGTTTTGGCCAGTCGTTGAGCTCGTTTTGGCCTCAGCTAAAAAGACGCTAAAAAACAAGTTCCATTCGCTCTCTTAAATTCTCAAATGTTGCGGCAACATAAGCGCAGTTATGAACTGCTTGCTAAATAAACTGCTTGAGTTGCACAGTTTACTTAAACTTCAGCGATCGCTGTTTGAATAAAACTGTAGCATACTTTTGTGCGGCACGAAATATTTTGTTGCCTTGCTTATATTCGATATTTGCATTGGAGTAGCTCAAAATTATTATTCGTTTATCAATGTATTATTTATTGTTATTACTGTTTCTATGTATATATTACAAAATATATGTTTACATAGACTGTTAACTATAAGTTATGAATTCTAGTTTGGCTTGTCGACTCAACATTTTCTTCTGCAGTTACAGCAGTAAAGACTGCCAATTAATTGTTGCCTACTTTTAGGCAGTGTATGAATCAATTCCAGTTGTCTTTATATTATATTTTTTTAATATTAAAAAATATATTAAAAGCTTGGTCATAATTTTCTTACAATATTTTCTATATATTAATATGAGAACAGCAAATTTTACTTACGCAGTGGAGTTTTCGCCAATTGTTTTGGGGAACCGCTGCCATTGCCATTGCACAAGGAGCTCAGATCGCTGTGGGAGCTCTTCTGGCTGTCCTTGCTGTAGGAGCGACCACTGCAAGGAGAGAAAATAGAAACATTAATAAAAGCGCGCTATTGACTAACATAATGTTAAACTAAGTCATGTTATTCAATTTCACATTTATTTAATTTATGACAAAAATCAAATGAAAATTTCTGAAATAAACAAAACTTAATGAGCGTGCAGCTAGTTCACATATTTCTTCAATTTTCAATTGCTTTTCGCACATTGTGAAAAGCTGGCGTCCACTCAAAAATGCGCCAAGCTGTGAAGAAAAACGACGAGATACAATCATAAAATCCAGGTGAAAATTTGAAGTGTACAGAAAATCAATTTCGCCAAAAACGAAATAAGAAAAACTGCACGCCTTGTTATAGTTTATTTCGCAGTGGAAAATTTCCCTTTTACAGCTGTTTTTGACAGTGACTTCCGCTTGAAGCGTTAATTGAAAATGCAGCAATAAAAAAAAAAAACAAAAAAAAATGGAAAGAGGCTAAAAAAAATTCGTTGGGCGGGGAAATTTTTGCAATTTTTTTTTCTTTTTTTTTTTTTTGCTGCTGCTGTTGCAGGAAACGGACGAACAAGCGAATAGCCAAAAGGAATTAGCATTGCCAACTGTGTTTCCGTTGCCAGCCAGCGACAGCATAACTGTAATTTATGTGCAAACTACTCCAACAGCAACTTTAACAACAATAACCACTGAGCAAATACCAAAGTTGTTGCGCCGTTCGCAGTTGTCAACGCGGCGACATTTTTCTTGCCATCTTTAGCTACTCTATAAATGGAGTACTCTAAATACGTTGTGCAGTGTGTGGGATATTGGAGAGTGTGCATAATATTTGGCATATGAGTGTAAATAGATATGTCCTGATTCACTCATATATAAAGCCCTATATAATCTGAACTACCTCTTCGAACTCAGCTTCCGTTGAAGCTTTCTCTTTGAAGCTTGCTGCAGTCTCCTCTCTTTGTTTTAATAATATTATATGTCAGCAATTTTTGGAACAAAATTTTATTTCATATAGCTCTCACATCTTGTTTGAGTTTAGTTGCAACTCAGTATGCAGTTTATGCATATTTATATATTGCTTTAACTATAATATGTATTGCAATCATTTTAATAAGACACAGTCAATATATCACAGCTGGATTTTGTTTTCTTTACGATTCTATATATAACAAAGTCATGTGTTCGGCCTCACACATTTAGGCTGGCTAATGTGCGAGTCTGAACTCATCATTTAGCGCTTTAAGAACGGCTTTACCCATGGGAACTCATTTTTAACTGAAGCTTTCTTGTTGAACATTCGTTCGTCTCAATATAAATCAAAATGCTTAGGATTAGATTAGAGTAATAAATCTTTAATATCGACACGTATTGGAAAATTTATCATACATAATTTAGTAAGAAGTTATTACTAAAATCAAGCTTCCTTTAAGGTTATATGCCTGAAATGATTTGAAACAGCTCTCTGCATCATTTATCATTTTATTAAAATAAGCTCAGTTTCCCAATGCTTTTCCATCGCACACCAAAAGTGTATTTAGGTTTCACCAACTTTTCCCTTATTATTCTCAATTTTTTCAGTTTTTTTTTCTTCCTTTTTTGTGCAACGACAAGCGAAAAATGCCCCGTTCATTGCATTTAATTCAATTTTCTTGTTGTCGCATAATTAAATGCAATTATAACGCAATTGTCAGTGCCTTCTGCACCTGCTGTCAGCGAATCATTGGCCCCTCGCCCAGCCCATAAAGGAAAACCACTTTTTTCCACCATCCGGCTATCTGTAAGTCGACATTTTGCGAAAAATTGAATTCATCAAGAAAAGTTGACTGCACCCGATAAACAATGAAAAGAAAACTGTTCAACATTTAATGAAGCTCAGATGAAAACTGAGTTTTTTCTTCGATTTCATTTTGCGTGAGGATTCGATTGGCATTACTCAAGTAGAGTTGTTATAGCTTACTGAGGCGGCAGAGTTGCCACCAAACTTGCATTCTATTTGTTAAAGTTAAAAGAGAAGTTATTAGTGAAATTATAGCGGGTTTTGCGGAAAACTTTTACAGGGCAAAATTAAATTTTTAAATTTTCGTTAAGCGCTGTAAAAAGCAACGTAATAATTTATTTTTCCTTTATTCCCCAACATCAAAGCAATAATGCAAAGGCAAATGCAGAAATATCGACTTATGGGTGGCAAAAGTGCTTTGAAACTGGGTTCAAGGTGGTTATTTTGAAAAACGATGTAAACTAATTTTCATTATTATTTGAAAGGCTATGCATACGTAACTATACGATCTAAATTAACATAAGCCATAAATATAGCTTAATCAGTCCGTGTAAGCTCCATTCTGCACATTAATCAACCAGACCCAAAGCAAGTAGATTCTAGTAAGACTCGCTTCTACAATTGGGACAGAAAATGAGAGAGCGCAGAAAGTGCTCACTTTCTCTCTCTCGCTCTCTCTATATCTTTCTCTCTTTCTCTCTCTCTCTCGCTCTCTCTATCTCTCTCTCGCTCACTCTATTTCTTTCTCTTACTCTCTCTCGCTCTCTCTATCCTTTCTCTCTCTAGTTCTATCTATCTCTTTCTCTCTCTAGCTCTATCTATCTCTTTCTCTCTCTCTCTCTATCTCTTTCTCTCGCTCACTCAATTTCTTTCTCTTTCCCTCTCTCGCTCTCCCTATCTCTCTCTCGCTCTCTCCATCTCTCCCTCGCTCACTCTATTTCTTTCTCTTGCTCTCTCTCGCTCTCTCTATCCTTTCTCTCCTAGTTCTATCTATCTCTCTCTCTCTCGCTCTCTCTATCTCTCTCTCTCTCTCTCTCTATCCCACTCTATTTCTTTCTCTTTCTCTCTCTAGCTCTCTCTAACTCTTTCTCTCTCTAGATATCTCTTTCTCTCGCTCTCTATCTCTTTCTCTCTCTCTAGCTCTTTCTATCTGTTCTCTCTCGTCGCAAAAAAGGGCTGAGCAAAGCAAAGCTCATATGGTTGCTCCATGTCTGTGACATTCGAGTCTACACTGCATATTTAATTAATTTCTTTGCATTTGCATTTCATTAATAATGCATTTTAATTACACTGCGCACAATTCTCCCGGCCTCGACCCTCCCCCGTTTTTGGTTAACGTCTGTAACATTTTCAGTGGCTGTCGATGATACAATAAATATTTATAACAAACGTCACGAACGCAATGCGAAGACAGAAAGCCACATCAGCAGCAACAGCAACAACAACAACAACAACAAACAGTTTGTAAGCTATTTTAAAGTGCAATTTGTTTATAACTGGCTCTCACTATCTCACTTCCTCCCACTCTCCCACTTCCCTCCCCCTCTCACTCTCCCACTGCATTTTAGTTGGTTTTTTGATTCTTCGCCTTAATTTCCGCACAATGTTTACGCTTCAGTTCACTTGGCGGCGCGTCGATGCGTTTTCCTCTCAACGTTTCTCCATTTCTCTTCTCGCTCGTTTTGCATAATTAATTGCATTCCCTCAATTGCTAAAAGTATCCAGTCCCGCTTTTCTCCCTCTCCCTCACACACACACACACTCCCCCCACTTGTTGTCTAATGCAATTTGGACTTACTTCAGCTGCAGCAGCATTTGCAGCATCTGCAGCATCTGCAGCATCATTACCTGCTTCTTCTCCGTTTTCTTCTGAACTTGACAGTGAAATCATGAAAATGTTATTTACGCATTTTCATGCAAATTTAATGCAATTCTCTGGCAAGAAAATATTAATTAGAGGGCAAATGCAGCATGAAAGGAATAAAACGGTGGCTAATGAAAATAAACAACTCTGTAAGAGTTTAGCTTGAGTTGTTTAAAAATAAAAATTGTTGGAGGAAGTACTTTAGGAGTTTATAAGCTGCCAAGGAAGTTGCACAACAAATAAAAATAAATAAATACATATTTAAGAGTTGAAAAATAGAAACTTAGATAACACCAAGTCGACTTTAGAAAAATTCAATTGACTTTTCCATTCAATATATTTTAACAACATTTCTCTGTAAAGTCCGATTGGCCTAGTACAAAAGACTAAATCAAAATAAAGGCCAATGTCAGATAGCTGAATATTGCTGCTGGCTCGCCTATATAATAGATATATATGCCTATCTATACATCGACATATAACCACACTTATATATCTATTTGTGGCACTCTCGACTT
The DNA here is from genome assembly GCA_037075325.1 of Drosophila mayaguana. Classification (NCBI taxonomy): domain Eukaryota; kingdom Metazoa; phylum Arthropoda; class Insecta; order Diptera; family Drosophilidae; genus Drosophila; species Drosophila mayaguana. The sequence continues at coordinate 11,752,335 of JBAMCG010000068.1, read as the reverse complement.
CAGTTCCAACGTTCTATTAATCTACATTCAGGTGTAATTAGAACAGTGCTGTTAATGAACGATAAACACGGCTGAAACATCAATAGCACTAGATAAAACAGTATATAGAGAAATATGCTGTTGCTAGACAACAAACAACAGGCGACAACCCCGAGCAACTGTTGTCAGCAGACAGAGAAAGAGAAGAAGGAGGCAAAATAATAATTACCATTTCTTATCGCGCTGCTCTTTCAATTCGCACATTTTGCAATAGGAGAAGCTGAAGTCGGCTCGCTCTGAAGTTGAGTTCGTATCTCTGGCTGGCTGCACATGTCGTGTCTCATTAAGAAATGCAACAACAACAGCAGCGGCAACCACGTCGGTTTCCTAACCTCAATGTTGACAGTCGTCTGCCTCAGCTGCCAACGCTGCATTGTAAGCGCTATATAAATATATATAATTATATATATACCTGAGTATCTATCGCATATAAGGCACATCAGCCCATATATGACTTAATGTGCAGCGGAATAAAATAAGAAAAAAATGTGGCAAGCGGATGAGCAGGTTGCAGACATGTTCACGTTGCATGCCACCAACAACAGCAGCAGCAACAGCAACAGCAACAGCAACAACAACTGAGAGCAACTGGTAGCAGGGGAACTTTGTTGTCGTTGTTATCGTAATTGCCGTTGTTCTTGCTTTTATTATACTCTAATTGAACTTTAGTTGATTGATGTTTTAATAAAGTTTGTCACGTTTTAAGTGAATTATGTTCAAGATACTCTAGAATTGAATGTATAGATGCTGTAAGGAGTACAGTGAAGCTGAGGAAGTAATAAAAGCTTGAGAATGTTCTAACTATCGTATCTTATCTTTCTATTCTACTAGATCTTTTTGTTTTCGTCTATTAAGTAGCAATAGCAATATTTATAACATTTCTATGTCAAGTTCAGGGAAAATTTATTCAGCAAAAAAATTTATTACATTTAAAATGAAATATATATTATATGAATTATATTATTAATACAAGCCGAAACACCGAGTTCACAGTGCTTAATTTGTAAGCTTAGCTTTAATTTTATATTAATTGTAATATATAATAATATATTACAAACTAGGGTATTTCATAGTCGTCTACCCGCACATCTTTGTTGTCATAGTCATCAATTATATTCTTTTGTACTATTATTACTCTAATAAGAGTATTTCATATTGCTAAAACGTTGTTAGCACTACAGTTCCGTTTACTAATGCAATTCATTATGCGGGAGCTTGACTGTACTTCACTTATGTGCAAAATGCTGCTAATGCTCCATTAATAACTCAAGCGTTGAACAAAAGCAGTGTGCTGGCTTCTGTTCCTCTCTCTCTCTCTCTCTCTGTCTGTCTCTCTCTGTTGTTCTCCCCTATTAATCTCTCTCTCTCTCTCTTTCAGCTGCTAAAGTTGTATGACCATATAGTGAGACTCATTCACATAAGTCTTCAATGGTTTTAAATGCAAGCACAATGATCTATTGTGAATTAGACTGTTGCAAACTGACGTGACAATGCGCCAAAGAGGAACTAAATGGAACTGGGCAAGAGCAGCGGAACAATGGAAATGAAAGAGCTGAATAAAGAAAGAGATGTGCTAGGTGCCATTTCAGCGTTTCTCCCTCCAAATTTTCTTAGTTCCTCTACATAGAGGCATTCAGAAGCTTTGCAGTTCCACAAATTCCATGCTCTGACGTTTGTTTTTCTTTCGAAAAAACTTTAATTAACTCGAGTGAACAATAAAAATAAAACCAACAAAAAAATAAGATGTGAGCTTTGTAAAGCATCGAAAAGAATTTTCCTTGCATGCTCTTTGACTAATTAAGTTGTATATAAATTAGCCGAAAAGGTCACCTAGTTATGCGAAGAACAAAAGAATTGATTAATGGGAAGTTTCACAAGCAGCAAAACACACACACACACACACACACACACACACACACACTGCCACACATACACACCCAAAGTGCGGCAGCCTCATGTAAATATGCAAAAGAACTCGCATAATGAACTCATTGTGCCGCTTGGCCGAGCCGATCCATGGAAAAGGAAGTGGGCAATTTAATTATGCCGACCGAGGCGACTTGGGGTTAGCAGATCAGAGCGCGGTCCGGGGCCAAATCGTATGATTAAAGCAAATTGTCTGCGGCCAAAGTGAAAGTACGCAAATTGTGGGCCACAACGTGATAAAAATCCAATACCAAATGATGCTCCCACTGCAAAAAACGCTAAATGAAAAAACTTCAAAAGGCACTCGGAATCAATTTCAAGCAATTGCAAACCGAGAAGTCAACACAGTTTGATTGAGTCTAAGAGATACTCCAAATGCCAGCAAGACAAGAGCTGTGGCTGGGGCTGTGACATATCGGGAAATCTAAAGAGCTTTAATTGTTTAGCTGAGACGAGCGCAATCTAACATTTAAAGCAGAGCCAAGTTTGGAAACAGTTTAAGCAAATTTTGTCTAAGTCTGGTATAGTACAAGTTAAAAATGTAGTATAATAAGCAGATAGGTATATTTCATTTAAGAGCTCTAACCAAGAAGGGAAGGCAACTCAAGCTGGGAATATGCATAACTAAAGGAGGTTTACTACTTGAGTATTGATAAGCCATAACTTCATGTAAGAGTTGTCAGTTAAATTTATATAGGGATTAAGCATTACGATATTTGATGATGAAATATAAAATTTCAATCAAATCAAATTTTGAGTACTCTATTTTAGTTTTAATTTTTATTTTAGTTGTAAAATGAAATTGCCTTAACCTAAATATATTCTTTCATCTTGTGCAGGATTATATTACCAACCGCTCTGTATACCCTATAGAAAGCAGTAAGATTCTATAGGGTACACAAAGCTGATTGCTTGAGTTTCAATTGAAGATTTCAATTGAGAATTTGAAGTCTCGCTGCTTGATAAACAGACAGAGAAACAAAACAAAAAGACTAGATGGAAGGGAGACAGATATAGATAGCCAGCTTCCGAAAGATTCGGCTACCCATCCAAAAAGTTGGCTTCTGCCGCCTCTGGCCAACAGTTGCAACTGCAATTAAATTTAATGGGAGCTCATTAAGCGTACGAATTATGTGTTTGGAGACTTCGAAGGGGCGGTAGGGGAGGGTGCGGGTTGTGCTGCATTTCTGCTGTTGCTGCTTAGCGAATTGCATAATTTGCTGCTCCCTTTTGGCCGCTTTCTGTCTCTTTCTTTCTCGCTCACTCTGCTGCGATTCGCAACTTGCAACGACAAAATTATTGAGGAAGCTGCACAACTTTGGCAACTTGCGACTTGCAACTGGCGTGCGGAAGTCGCTCAGTTGTCGGCAAATTTGAATGGCTCCTCTAGGACCTAAGAGGCCAAAAGTCAATCCAATAAAGAAAAAAAAGAAACACACAGTGAGAGAAAAAAGAAACCAAACAAAAGCTACCCACTCAATGCCATAAAAAAGTGTCAACCATTTTTTAGTTCCTTGTTTTTGACTTTTCCTTCTTTTTTACAGCAATTAAAACGTGGCCCGTGGCATCAATAAAACGGAACAGTTGTCAGCTTGTAAAAAATGCGTTTACAGCATCAAAGCTGACAATGGATGTTGTTAGTGTCGTATTAACCCTACTGAATGGGCTTGAAAGCCAACAAATTTAAGGTGGAGGTGGACTAAAGGGTTACATAAAAGAGGAATTACTATAGATGAATGGACTCGAACAAAAGGGAAAAAATTAAGGAAGAGCAGAGTACTGTATATGACTATAATCTATAATCTATGATCTATGATCTATGATCTATGATCTATGATCTATGATCTATGATCTATGATCTATGATCTATGATCTATGATCTATGATCTATGATCTATGATCTATGATCTATGATCTATGATCTATGATCTATGATCTATGATCTATGATCTATGATCTATGATCTATGATCTATGATCTATGATCTATGATCTATGATCTATGATCTATGATCTATGATCTATGATCTATAATCTATGAGCTATGATCTATGATCTATGATCTATGATCTGTAATGCATAATATATGATACCTGATCTATGATCTAGTTAATATATAATAATATCATGCCAAAACAGAAGCATATTTTATACCAGAATTTCTATATGCTATATAAAACTGTAATCAAGCTGATGCTTGTCCAATTTGATGCTCAACAATTTTCTAAAGACAGACGCCGCTGGCTATATAAACTGGAATGTTAAAACTAATTATGAATATATTGCTATATTTTGTAATCGTTGACGTCTCCTTTTATGGTTAACATAATAATAATGCCTCAATATGAGAGGCAATTCGCCCTGAATGGCACTCGCAACATAGCCATTAAATAATTTTACTGATCAATTCAAAGTTCAATTTTGAGTTTTTATTACGAGCACTTCCTTCCTCAGTGGGACTGTAAACAAGATCTTTGGCCATATTACATCATCAGTTCCAGGCACAGCATGGCTAAAGACCGCAACCCCAATTCGTATAGTTTATGTTACAATAACAACAACAACAACAACAACAACAAGAGCACAAACGTCTATTCAAATTGCGGTCAACCGAAAATTACGTTATAAATAGCCTCGCTTGAGAAAAGCACACACTGAAAATTATTATTTGTTCTGGCATTTTGGACGTCTTTGGCCAAAATGTAACCGATTTTTATGTTGCTTTGTTTTCCAGCTGAGGATCGTAAATATATGTATGTATGTATATATACTATATATGTGTGTGCGTGTGCTAATGCACACTTATTTGAGTGCAAGCATTAAATAACGCCCCATTTTTAGCTGCTCAATTTTTTTTTTTTTTTTTTTTTTCGATTAGCCTGAGGGCAAGCTGGAGTATATAGCACGAGTGTATGACTTATAGATACCCTGTTGATGGTCTTTGGCTTTAACAGCTTTCTTTTAATAAACAGTATATTCATATATTTGAATTTTACATTTAGAAGACGAGCTAAAGTCCCAGTTATTTCATTCTATTATCATTTTGCTGCCAGCTGAAGCTACCCCATTAGTTGAGCTTTATATTCCCAGCGCATACACACAAAAAAGAAGTTTGTTTTCCAACATTAGCGCACTCAGCCGGAACCTGAGCGCGGAAATTTTTTGGTACAAAAAGTGTCCATTACACGTTATTAATTGAAAGACGTATAACGAAATTTGCCAACCCAAAAGAAATACAAAAAGTGCTAAAGCAAACTAAGCAGATTTTCCAAGAGGATGTAGCACAATAACAAGCACAACAACAACAATAACGACAACAACAGCAACCACAATAACAACAACTGTAACGTAATTGATTCTAGATTTTAACAACCGGCATCGGTTTTGGTTGAGCGCCCGTTTATGTTTTTTGCCAGCCATGTAAAATGAACGAAACTGACCGTAAACATTTCAACTGCTTTTTAACAGATAATCCAAGTTGGTTTACTCTGCAAGAGGTTGAAACGGTTTCTGGAAAAATATTACATATTATATGCGAACTTTGAATGCGCTGCAAGCTATTGGAGGGGGTATTTTATAAGGGTTGAAACACGGTAAACTTTCAGAAGAGTTATAATTTAATTATATAAAAAATTCTATTAGAGCAGCAACAAAATTCAATTAGAGTTTTTTAAGCAGCTTTTGCCTTCAAGTTAAGACAGTAAGCTTTTGCTTTTTATATTTATATATATATTATATAGAGTTTATATTTTAAAGTTACTTAAAGCTTATACTTATGCTTTTTAGCAGATTTCAAACTGATTAAACAGATAGCTTCAGTCACTTCACAGAACTATCTGTTGAAATGCATTTTCAGCTTAAGAAAACTTTATTAAATTGCATGATTAAAGTATTCGAAAGTATTTCAAACAGATTTTACTGCCAAAGAGCTCAACTTCTAGTAAATATTCATTTAAATGCGCTTTGAACTTTTATGAAGTTTTTCAGTTTGACGACTCAGTTCATATTGGTTGTCGTAACAATGCTTTTTTAAAACTAATAATCTCGCTCAAGGAGCTTATAAGTATATGGAAAATTTTCGTAATATATTTTATTAAATGTTATTATCTAGATATATATTATTGTCATTTAAGGCTCATCATTATATTGAAAAGTCTCTTTAAATCTCATCATCTAGATATATATTATTGTCATTGAGCTTACATAATTATATCGAAAAGTTTCATAACATGCCATCATAAGTAGCTTTTGCTTTTTAATATCTTTACAACTTCGGTCTGTAAGTTAAGCACCAAATAAAGAAAGTTAAAAAAGCTTTAGAGTTTAAAGCTTCTGATTAAGCCTACATGTAACTAATCAATCTCTCTGTATTGTCTGACTATACACTCTACTCTATCTGACCATGACTCTGTTACGATTACACCCACTATTACAGGGTATACAGGGTATAATAACTGTAATGTACATCAGCTATACAATCACTCTATACAGTCTACATACCCAAAGTATGAAAGGCAATTGTGATGTTACATTGCACGCTCATACATATTTTACAGGGTATACCTAAGGCTGTTGAACAGACTCTCATTACGCGCTCCGTAAATTCGTTTTAGTGCCCACCTTGTGTCGGTTACCTGGTCAACACTGTTAGATATTCAAGTATATTCAAACATACGCCGGCATAAGCAACAACATTTGCGGTCGGAAAAGCCAAAAACGCAAAAACAAGTGTTTTCCAGCGCGTTGCGCATCGTTTGGAAGGAGAAACGAACACAACATAAACTTACGGCATGTGGCACGGTGGCGGGGCGGCGAGGCAGCGAGGCAGCGAGGCGACCACAACATGCAACATTTTGGCCGGCAGTCCTAGTTTTAAATATAGAATTTGAACTAATTTCGCTTGTTTGCATCTCCCGCTGATGCTTCATCGGTGAAGTGGTCGTTGCGAGTGAGGTGCAAGGTGATGGCTGAGGGGCGCGAGTGGCGGGGTCTGGGTCCGGGGTCCGAGGCCGAATCCCGTCGAGAGCTGCACGCGCGATGCAAAAATAGAGTTGTCCGAGTTGATGTTGGATTTGAAATTTGAATTTGAATTTGAATTGGGATTGGGATTGGGATCGGTGCTGATGCTGATGCAGATACTGTTGCTTGCCCCGTGTGTGTTGTCATTTTATTTTATAAATACGCCACGTGATTCATGAGTGGAATTATGTATTGTAGTGCGTTGAAGATTTGTTCGGTTGCATGTTGCCAAACACGGGTTGTGCCCCTGCCTTCAAAGTGCACAAGAGACCGCGCCAGACATAGATATTTGTTTGCTTGCCTGTGTGTATTTGGACGGAGAAAGCCAATGCGTGGGCGCCAAGTGGGTGTGCATTGAGGCAGGTGCACTGCAGCACTTGGCGGTTTGGTTGGGTTTGCTTAGATTTATGTTTGATAAACAGAAAATTTAAGTGAGTTTGCCCAGGAGATATTTGTAGCATTTCATATATAAAATACTGTACATACTGTTATAGATATACAGTATTGTTAGGTTTGAAGTTACAAAGATATGGAAAGCACAATATAAAGTTCAATTGACCATGTTGAGGTACTCAGGTCTCTTTTTATCTCGACTCAACTCAATGAAGTCCTAAATATAACTTTCAAAATAATTCTATTTGGCCAAGTAAATTTCTGATCGAATTCATAAATATTCTAAAAGCTATTCTAAAATTCTAAACAAAATTAGAAAGCAAAAAAAAAGAATCTCTGACATTTTATAAATATATTTTGATAACAAATTAAATTATTTTTAAAATACTATTAAAATTTCATTTCATACAATAGAAAGTCAAATTTCAAATTTCATAAATTGAATATGTAAAAAACGTTCACGATCTTTACATCTCCTTTGAACTTCATTATTGAATTAAAAATGTTTAAAAACAATGTGATATAAAATATTTTATTATTTAAATTCAAATTTCATTTGGCGACTTTGCTAAGATTGTTCCATATTCTATTCACGAAAACAAATAACTTTCACAAGCTTCCCAGCTTCTTCTTTTAATTTCATTTTTCACAAAAGGAACACACACATCGTACACACGTAATCCCCACATGAATGAGTGTGAGAGAGTATTTTCTTTCAGCTGGCGCTTTCACAAAGACCCCAATGAAAAGAAGAAGAAGTAAAATCGCTTAAGCTCATTAGTTAATATCCAATTTATAAAGAGCAGCAAAGGGCGACGCTAAACATCAATCAAATATCACCCAACCAGCAGAAAGAAAGGAGAACTTCAAGTGAAGTGAAAAACTAAAACAGAAGCAGGAAAGAAAGACACAAATTTCACTCACTTGTAAAACATTTTCGAAACAAAAAACACACAGAAGAAAATTAAAAAAAGTCACACACACGCTGATTTGGATGGCTCTTGGACGGGGGCTCGACAAATTCAAAAAGTCGAAATCCACTTGCGACAGAGCCCCACTAATATATCGAGCCGTGAGATGCGAACTGACAGTGCTTGGGGAGGGCCATATACCTAGGGTGTAGATTCTGTTGACACTCGGTCTGCCCGAAGATTGCGAAACGTGCGAAAACGCAGGCGAGGCAGCAACTATATGTGCATGCGAGTGTGTGCGTGTGTGGGGCTGCCTTAAATGTGGCCAAGTCAAAATGTCGAAATGCAAAATCTATAGGCATAGTATGAAAGGCAAATATACGACTTGTAGTTACTCTGCTGGGCTTGCATAGAGTTTCTTACTCTACAAATAAATGTTAAAGGTAATGTTAAAGTTAATATAAATGTAAATGTTAGTGTAAAATTTATGCCTGTGCCACTGTTAATGTTCATATTAGGCTTGACGTTATTTTTGAATGTTAACTTGGTTATTCAATTAACATTGAAGTTTAAAAAACATTTTTCAAAGCTCCTAGATGTGAGATTTTTATATATTGAGTCAATTTTGAATGATAATTTGGTTATTCAATTAATTGAAGTTTAAGAGGCATTTTTCAAAGAAATAGTCTTATATGTTAGATAGTCTGTACATACGAAATTTGGAATCAACAGATAGATTTTGTATATGATTACTAAAAGTTTATATTTAATTTAATCTCACGCTTCTAAGAGCTTCCAAAATATTTTAATATTTCATAAATCCCTAGCATTTGTTTTTTATATACGTTATGTTCGTTACGTAATATATGTGTTTAGAATAAAGTATATATACATTTTATAAACAGCCATGGAAAGTATGAAATAGTGTGAATTTTTAACAAGTCTCTGAGATTAAATTAAAAGTTTAAAGTATTTTAAATACCCTGGCCAAAATGATATACCTGCCAATCACTGTCCGATTCTACCCCCCATACCCATCCCAAGCGCCCGTTACAGGGTATAAGCCATGAGCACAGCTAACACCAGACAAAAGGCAGCAGGCACTGTCAGGGGCAACGGCTGAGGCTGTGGCTGTGCCAATGCGTTGATTGCATAAATGCCTCACGTGACGCATGTGGCATGTGGCGAGTGGTCAGTGTGGCCCGTCTGCCTTCCCAGACACCTTAGCTCTACCCCAGGTGTGAGTGAGTGTCTGTGTTTGTTGAGTTGCTGTGACGAATTCATGATTTGTCATCAAGTTCTATCCACATCGCAATCGCTTCCCAATGCGCCTCCACCTCAAGTGCCTCCCCAAATGCTTCGACTGCTGCTGTCTGCTTCTTTCTAGCGTTTATTTGGTCTCCATATGCAATAATTTTCCATACGTTAGGCAATTTGTTTTCACGCTCACATAAATTGCTGTCAGAGTTTTTTTCCCCTCTCCCTCTCCCTGTCACTCCTCTCTCTCTCTCTCTCTCTCTCAACGACTTTTGGCTTTGCGTTGCAAGTGTCGCCACGTGAACTTTTTTTCTCGTTTCATTTTCAGCATGTTCTTTTCTTTTTGTTTTAATCGTATCATATGATGAAAATGTTGATGAAGCTGACGGTACAAATACCGCAGCTGTTCTTTAGCAACGGCACTTAAAATACCATCAAATTGCATTGGACCCCTGGGACTCTATTAACGCGAGACGATAATTTCATTTGAAGTTAAAAAAGGTGGATGACAATTTTTAGGTTAATATAGATTGGGGTCACTTGCTGTTAATTACTCATTAACGCCGCTCTGGCTAGGCGTTTTAAATAAATATAGGAGTTGAGGAATGTAGCGGACTAAGAATAATTTTTGAGCACCTAAAAAAATCTCCTTATTATATACAAAATCTAATGAAAACATATTATCTCTTATCTACCTACAATTTAAAACGCTTTCTTGATTATGAGATTTTTTATTACCTAAATTAATATTTATACAAAAAGTTGTAATATAAGCAACTCTGGAGACTACCTAATCAGCTGTATTTTATACCCTCAATCCATGAAAATGAGAACGGAAAGTCTGGAAATTATAGAGGTCTCCTGTTTATGAGTTAACGGATCTACTCTTTACTCTAGATTACGCTAAGACTTTAGTTACTAAGCAAATCAAACTCTTGCTAAACTAACTTCAAAAACTAACCAACCCAGCCAACATAACCACGAAGAGAAAACAACAAAGCTTCCACTCCACTTCATCCACAGCTCTGTTTTTATAGAAATTATCAAAGTTTATTGCTTAAACAATATTTTTTGCTAACACTTTTCAAATTGAAGCAACATTTCTATATTTTCTTTTTTTCTTTTTATTTTTCGCTGCTTGCCACGCTTTGCTCTCGCTACGCCAGCAGCAACCTTTTAGCCAGGCTAATAAACAATTTACATTGGCCACAACGACTTGGGCTAAAGTTTACAACCGCAAACTTTATACTAAAAACTAGCTTGATTATAATTTCAAATTTTACGTTTCTTATACGCGGATTCACAAGTTGTATTCCCTGCACTCGTAATTACTGGGCAGCAGCTAAAGAACGATGAGAAAAACACACAAAACGCGAAACCTGCATAAATTTCGAATGCAAATTATGTCAGCGGCAACAATTTTCTTCCATTTATATGCTCGTTTATAAGGTGTTAAGGGAATATTCGTTTCTTATATTGTTTTGGTATACACTGATAAATAATTATTTATATGTCTGCTATTTTAGAGCTAGATATGCAATTGTATAATAGATAAGGGAGCTATACATTCTGTGAGTTATGCAGATGGATCAATGGTTGTAGATCTATAAATAGATCTTGTATAAAAGAATTATTAGTTATAAATATATATGGATATGTCTTTTATAGATCTATCTAAACGAGAATGTTGCAGTCGGTTAAACTTGTTCTGCTTTTGAGGAGGAGCCGGCATACAATTTTGACCAACTGCAAGGCGAAACGGACATTGGGCTTGCCATATGGTACTTAACTTTTTGCAGCTACTGTTGGTGATTTCGGAGCAGTTCCGCCAAATGCTAATTGACATCAAAATGCAACATTGACAAATTGCAACTGAAATTGCCTTGCACCATTGCATTTCAATTGATTGCCGCTTCACTTGCACAGCAGCATAAATGAATGGACCCAAACGAAACAGTTGGAAATTCGATTTTATTTACTTTATAATTATGCATTGCATAATTAATGCGAAGACTTGGGCTATTTGTGCTTCAACAGTTTGTACACAGGAGACAAATCACGTACAACATTTTATTAAGAATTATTTGTATATTTAGAATTATTCTGTACATATATACTATATATTTTATAAAGATTTCATAAAATTACTCTATATATTTTATTATTTATACTCATTTATTATTTATACTCCTCTTCATACTCATCTTGCTCTTCTTGAGGAGCACCCTGTTTAAGTATAAATTACAAGATCTTCATCAACACATTAAATGAGCATTGGACTGGAGTGCGTAATTTAGTACTCGAAAATTGTAGTCATGCCTAATTAGGTCGCAACACTTCCATTTAGATTTGTATGATTGTCGCATCATCTCAATTCAGAAAACCGGCTAACAAAAGCTAACAAATTATACGCCTCAAGCTACAAAAAGTTGCTAACAAATAAAGTTGAGCAATTAATAATGATAACAAAATAATATGGAAATGGAAGAAACTTCACAAGCAAAGAGATAAAATTCCAATTCAATAAACGTGCCCGTTGCGTTTTTCAATGAAACTCGTTACAGCACTAAATGCAAATGCGAAAACAATGATTTATTGTCTTTCATTAGAATGCATTAAGTCTAAGCGCATATTTTATATACATATTTAAAACTACATATATGCTGTATATATATAAATTTTTGCCAATTTTAGGTCGTCTCATTCCAAAGTCATTTATCAATAGACTCTGCCAACAAAAACAAACTTCGCTATGACATTTTTTACAGATTAAAATTCAATTAGCAACGCTATATTTGTGTAAAAGATTAATGGCGCTAAAAGTTTGCTTTAGCAGCGAAACTATGCAAACTAACTTCATTAAAGTGTATTTAATAACTGCTTTATATATCACTAAAAATGTATCAAAATACTGATCGGCCTATGGGTCAAGTATATATATATATAAATTTCGGTTTATTTAAAATATATTTCTTTATAATTAAATTAATATTAAAGAATATTATTAGACTATTCAAAAAATTTTTTTTAAATTTTGCTTATTTTATTTTATATCAATACGGAAGCATTTAGCATATCTATTGTATATATATATATATATATATATATATATGTATACTTAAAGCCTTTAATTCTCCTAGTGTCAAACACCAACTCAGTGCGTCAAAGTGGAAAACTGTAGTCTGATTCTTAGTAAGCCCCGTTCAACCCATCTCATTAACAAATGAACTCTGTTTTTACCAGCTCATACACCTGAAATCTTATTTCTAATTCTGTACAAAAAAAGAAAAGGTTCTTCACATAATAAAGCATAAATATGGCTTTATGGCTATGTAGACATGTCGTATTACAGCATTTGCGGTTATGAGCCACGTGTCATGGGCCAATAACAGACTTTTGCGGCGCTTCACTTGAATACAGTGGCTCATAAATATATATACACATATATATTATTCAGCAAGCAGCTCGATGTGAAATTTATATTTGTTTTGTTTTAGCCAAAAACACATTTACAAGCAACGCCCATTAATATAAAGACTGAGAGACGCTCATTGATTAGCGATAACCACACGATAACCAAACTTGGGCTCGACTGGCTGCCAATTGCCGCAGCTGTAGCTTCAATCTGGCCATAAGTTCAGGGTCAGCTGAGCTATAAACACACACAAATATATGTACATATAGCATATATTTACATACAAATTGGTGCGTGAATCTTTTGTTGATTTTTCCACTTGCGAGTTACAAATTTCATTACCACTGAAGGTTTTCAGTTAGTAAAAAGGGCTTTAACTTTCAGCCTTGTGACTGCTACCATGGCTTGAAAGTTTTACTTTGCGGTTAAGGGAAGAAACTTTTATTTGCCAACAATCTGTTAAATTTCAGCTCATTTGGTTTGCAAACAAATGTGAGCTGAGCAATTAGTTTGATAGGGCACAGTATAAGACCCAGAGATGCCTTGTTAAGTTTTGAGAATGTTTTGCCCTGAGTCTTATTAATTTTATATTTATCAGTCTCTCTATTTAAGAGATTAGGGCTGAAAATATCATATTGATATTATCAATACAAATAATATATATTTATATTATATTTTATTATATGCTTTCACTAACTTAGTCTTCATTAATGCTCGGAAAATTGGGATTTATTCACTTGAATTTCTTAATAGTCTAACGAATATTTGCCAAATGTCATCTCTAGCTTTTATAATATGTGAGATTATCTCCACAGCTAAACCTAGCTCGACCGACCAGCATCACGAACAGGAAGCACTTGTACCCTGTATAGCTGAATTTGCATACACATACTTAACTTTATTTACCAGATAAACATTGGATAAGAGGTTTGCCCATTGTCATTTACATTTACATAACTCGATAATCCCCTCAATATATACAGGGTATACAATGGGCACTTAATTTATTTGTTCCGCTTGCAAATTAATGCTATTTAATTGAATATAAATTCAAAATTTGCTAGACTATTACATAATTATTTGTGAAGTCTGGAGAAAATTTTAAACTTTGCAAAATTACAAAATCCAAATTTGTTTTTATTTTTTGCATATTTTTAATAATTTCTCGAAAATTATATGCTCTATTTCATATTCTATTTTCGTAAAAATTTCCGTTCAGCGCCGTCGAAATTAGTAATAAAATCTCATCAAAAAACAGCTTCAAAATTGAATTGATCATATTTAATAAACAACTTTTAATGGACTTTCGATCTTCTTTGATATTCGCTTAGCTCAAATTAAGAAATTATCTATTAAAAAAATACATATCTCTGCGATCTTTTGGTTTTTTTTTTTTCTATTTTTACAGCTGCTCCATAAATTCATTGCTAATATACAAAATGTATCCAAATTTACACGCAGCTGGCAGCTAATTTAATATTTATGAACAGCATTTTTTCGAGCAAAAAGTTTAAGCAAATTTATAATTCGCCAGGCAGCAAGTTTGTGTATACATAATTGTATATTAATAATGTAAACAAAAGGTGAAATAAGCCACAAAAACAAAAAAAAAAGTTAATTTAAAGCGCTAACGTAAATAAGTTGACCGAGCAGAGCGAGGTGAGCAGGGGCAGGAGTTGGCGCTTGAATTGAATATTGGGAGCCACTTTTCAACCTTTTGGTCCGAAACACGTTTGCCATTTGTTTTTGTTTTTAACTTTATTTTGTTTTTTTTTTTTTCTGGTCTTTTCATGTTTTTTTTTTCAGTTCAAAGCTATTAAAAAAACGCGGCTGGTTAGGCGGGCAACAGCAGGGGGAGCAATGTGAGTCGCGTCGTTAGACTACGAAAAAAAAAAACATTATATTTTTTGTGCGTCTGACTTGTTACGGTTTTTAAATTTTTCACGCATTTGCCCGCTGGAACGACCGAGAGGCATGTAAAACCCAAAACCCCCTCCCATGAAAATGTTGCATAATATGAAATTAAGTTTTAAACATGATAAAAATGCGGCAAAAATATTAAAGAAAAGGAAAAACAAACAAACTGGTTGTATTTTTAATTACTACAACGCGCTTGCATTTTTTGTGGGCGTTAAATAGTTGCCGAGTGATAAAAAAAAATGTATAAATACCCTGCATTGATGGGGCACCATGAGCGAGGCAGCAAGGGTGTAATTTTTTGTGTGTTTTTTTATATATATATAATATAATAATATTTCACAGAACTGCGATCAGATACAATATCATCTTTTATGAAACAAAAACTTTGTTTAACCTTCACTCAAAATATAAATTTTTAATCTCCGTATTTGAAGTGATATGATAATGGCTATAAAAATTCCTAGTTTTCTTTTCTTTGTTGTTTCAGGCTAACGATTAGATATGGCGCAGGAATTTCGAATTGTAATCTCAGATAAGAGCTGATATTAGATTCAGCATTTGTTTTTATATGTTTAGGTTAGTAACAACAAACACGTATACTAGCTAACTTCAATTCAATTCAATTTCACAATATGCAATACATTTTATAAAAAAGCTTAATCTTAACCTAACCTTACTTAACAAAACATGGCCCTACTTTATAAAACTAAAAAAGCTTCTATAAACCAAGCAATTCTTAAAGAAAACCTCTGAAATTTACCATAGCATATTCTTAATTAATATAATTACTATTGATAATATATTTGATAATATATATATAATAATAATATTACTGTTGTATTACTATTACTATATATTTGATTTAACTATTTTATAGCTTGCTTTCTTACATTTCGCATCATAGTAATTCCCAAAATTTGCCATTTTACAGAGCATCTCTTTGTCGATCATCTCATATATATATATCATCTTCTCACCATATTTTTTGTAGCCGACATTGCCGGCTGGAATCATTTGCATGCATTTTATCTGAGTGGAACGTGTTGACAGCTCTCGTGACACTTGTCAAAACAGCGCTACGAGTATTTGCCACCAGAGCCTGAGAACGGCAACGTGACAGAGTTCGGGATCGGGTGCGAGGGAGTTCAGGCACACAATTGATTTACAGCTGCGCTCTGCCAGCCATATGCGAAAAGATACTGAGGCAGCGACATCTGCACCACAAGCACTCACACTCACACACTCTCTCTGGGTGCTGGTGTTGATAGACAATTTTATTATCATTGAATGGTTTGTCATCATCGAGTCGCAACTTTTACCAATTGTAGAAATGATGGGTTACTTTTTGTTATTAATAACCTCTCACCATCATATTTAATGGTTAGCTTGGCAGTCGTCATGATCATTAACATTAAATTGACAGCATCATTCAAAGGTCAAAGCCATAAAATCTCCATCAAGCTAGACAGAAACTAACAAACAAATTCATTTCTTGATGAATACACAAAAAAAAAAAAAAAAAAAGGAAATTATAATGAAACAGCTCCTATATACAGTGCAAAATACTATATTATATAGAGATCTCTTATGAACTGTGGCTGTATTCTACGATTCTATAAATACTATATTATTAAAATAAAAAAATTGGCTACCTTATAGTTGACCTTAAATGTAAATTAGAAAGAATAAACAATCGCAAGTTGTCTAATTAAAAGCACAATACAACTAAAATTTCTACAAGTTATATTAGTTAGATTAGGTCTATAAAAACTTAAGGTACTTAACTGTATTTTTAGCTTAAGTCTTTAAACAAAACTTTAAGTACCTAAAAACGCTTTTTTTTAAGTTTGGTTTTATTATTATCATTATTATCTCTCCCCGCTTTTAAGTCTTCCCCAAGTCCAGAAGACATTCTATCTGTTTTGCTTTTGTTATCTAGATTTTTGAGAAATCTTTTCTTTTGGTCAGCAAGAATAGAAACTTTATCCAAAACTGTTTCTTTTATTATCCCTATATTAATTTTTCCCAGACCCAATTACGAAGAACTATGAAAATTTCTGTCTGTTCTTTTGTCGTATGGCTTAAGAAATTTTCTCAGCCTAACCAGGAATTTATCTATCTATCTTATCTATATCTCAATAATCATATTCCAATTTTTATGTCATCTGTCTGCATGCAACAGCATAGAAATTCTTAGCGCTCACAGATTTATCTTATCTTAAGGAACTGCTCATCAAAGGGTTATACATAATCTATATATAATTACTTATAATTTTCTTCAGTGTATTGTTACATTCTCTTATCTATATGACCATCGCACATAAGCCGCTCGTTTTCATTACTTTGCAAAAAAACAACAACAGCGAAAAAGTGGGTATAAAAAATCTTCACAGACTCGTGTTAATGAAGCCGCTTACGAGGCATAAATATTTAGCCAGATTAGTGAAGATTTTTTTCTTAGCCCGCCTAATGTTCAACTTTCAATTCAACTTCGTTTTCAACACTCAATTATTTCAACTGAAAATCAATATTAGTTTTTCAGTTTATTTTTAGCTTCTCTTTTAGTTTCTTGTGTGTTTCTTTCTGTTACTTAATTGCTGTTCTGCTTCTCACGTTGACCTTGTTGAAATTTATGGTATTTCTCAGGCCCATCCATATCTCAATTGCTCAGTCTCTCTCTCTATGTTTTATCTCTCTCCCTCTCTCTCTCATTCTCTGTGTGTGTTTATCTGCTCTCTGCCCCATGATAACATGAGCTACACACAAACCGAAAACGAACGAAAAGCCCAGCCCAGCCCTAAAAACCAACAATTAGTGCTTGTTGCGAGGCAGGTGGGGTTTCCACATTTTAGGTTTTTGTTCACATTCATGTTTTCCTATCGACAACAATTTTAGCTAAGCTCTGACTTATGCGTGTCTTTACTAATGACATTTGCTTTTCGTGGTCAGTTTTTGCTCTGTTCGGATAAAATCGAAAATAGTTTTCGACTCGACAATAAATTCAATTACAAATGCTTGGAAATATTACTGAACGCATCTTGGAAAACTTTTAAGCTTCAAACACTGACAACCAAAAACTTTGTGCTAAAGGACATCAAATAAATAATAAATGTCCATATGAAAGTAACTTCCGCACTGCTAACCAACGGATAAAACTTTATCTTTTCACAAATTTATGGAAAGTGATAAAAAATTTTAGAAGTGAAAACTTTACTCTACTTAAGCTTTTGCTCAAAAAATATTCTACATAAAAAAACCTTAAGTTTAAGATTTTGATTTTTGTTATTTTATAATTACTCTTTTTTATGTTTTTCTTCTTGTTTTCAGATTTTTGTTTCTAATCTTGAAGTTAATACAAAAATTAAATTTAGACTAAGTCTATATAAATTGTGTTGACTAGACTAGATTTAATCCAGCTTATATTTTTATGAAGTAACGGTCACTAAATATATTCTATATATTCTATAACTCCATCTCTATAGAAGGTATAAGTGCAAAAGTTGGATACTCAAAGCTCCAAGGTGTATAATATATACAAAATTTAAGGCACAAAAAATATGAAATATATTTATGCTATATGCATAAAGGTAGAATATAGTTACAACTTTGATTATTTTAAAGAGGAGCTATGAGAAGTTCATTTGTCTGAAAATTATTAAAATATATAACATGTATATATACTAAGGATTCAAAGTATGGAATATACAACCATACGAACAATACTAAAAACAGTTACAGCCACATATTAGACTATTGTGCGGGTCGTTTTGCTGGGAACTATAAACTGTTATATACTATACTTCATTGTACAAAGACCATTTACGAATGCATACACATACTTGATAATGCCAATGCCGTTGACTAACCATTTTCACCTGCACTTATCAATTGCAGTCAATGTTGGAATATTTTGTAGATTCATTTCTTCGTTATCTCATCTAATCTAAACAAAAGGTCGCAAGCAAAGCATTAGCTCATTGTTTGAGTCATAAACAAAATCGGAAATATATAATAGGTATATGCATTAAGCTGCGCGTGCTCATATTATGAATGCATTTTCAGCACATAATATTTCCATATTCTACATATTCAGATATGATATCATAGGCTAAGCTATTTAAGCTACAATTGTCTTAAAAGTTTATATTTTGCAGAAATTCCAAGACTTGAAAATTGCGAACATAAATAATATATTTAATGTGATGTGAAATTCCAATGCAAGGCTTCATTTGAGCTGATAATATCTTCAGCATGTTTCATAAGTTCGCTCGCAAAGCTTGCCACAGCTTGTAGCAGATTCAATAAATAAGCAAATATATATATATATACATACACATATATGTATATAAAATCTGTTAGAGCTTGGGCGTTTTTCACACACTCGAAAAGGCAAAAGCAGCGCTGCGCACACTTCAAGATACATTCGCACCCATTCACAGTTGTAGCCGCCGTTGCTGTTGTTATTGTGATTGGTTTTCTAAACGAGTATACGAGAGAGATATCTTCTCGCACTACGCTGTCAATTGTGACACACTCACACATACTCTGTAATTATGTGCTTATTGTTGTTGTAATTGGCGGCTGCTTTGCGTTTGCTGTTCTTGTGGTTTTCAATGTAAGAATAACAAAATACAAAAATATGAAAATAACAATAGGCAACATTGAATAATTGCATGTTAAGCTAGCTCACAAGTTAAGCAACAAAAATTGTCGGCTTGTTATCTTAATAAAAATATAAATATAATTAATATAAAAAAATTACTTTGACCCGGCTCAAGCTCAAGTTTGTTTATAAACAAAGTAGTTATTATTATTTTTTATTTTTTATTTGTTTTTAACAAAATTTGGAAGTCAAGCATTAAAAAGCCTAAACATTTAATATATTTTTTCTTTCATTCTGAAAAGAATTTGGCAACTGAACAAATGCGGCAATGCTATTGGAATAGTTTTAAGTTTTAAGAAAATATTTAAGAAAATAAAGTTTACATAGTCGTTTTAATTAACTTATTTTATAGATATATATAGAATAAAACCATTTAATTAAAGCTCTTTTATTCCCAAACAATTTAAGCATAATATGAATACAAATTAATTTAACAGAACATTTAACATCAATTCAATTTGTTGCATATTGAAAATAAGTTGAATTCGCTATTCCCTGTTAAATTAAAGTTGAGGTTCAAACTAGTTGACTTTTATTTTAATTTAACATCAACTTATATAATCAAGTCAATTACCAAAAACTTAAAGTTCACTCAAGTTAAACATTTTACATAATTTAATTTTAACATTTCCAACTCTCTTCAAAAAACATTCCTAAAAGCTCACATGACAATGCCTTAACTTGAATTTGACAACAGTCTCAAGACTCAGTTGACAAGTGATATACTAATCAAATGTCTGACAACAGTAAATTTCTTCATAAGAAACTTTTTATTGTGTTTTTCGGGCTGTCAAATTTTTGCTGTAACAAATTCTTTGAGAATGTGCCCGAAATGTATTTTTGATGATGAAGCAAGGTCGTGTATCGAAAAAATGTAAGATAAGCAAACAAAATATGCAGCTTGACAGCTTGTTAAGGTGCGTGTCAAATTTAACAGTTAGCTATTGCATAAATTATCTACTTATAGCTATATTATTTATAAACATCATGCTAGACTTAAGCGTGAAGCCCAAGTGCATGCATCAAGTAATAAAACAAATAAATAAAATAAAAAATACTTTTATCTAATGAATTTTGATGCAATGCGCATGGAAAACAAATAAAAAGTGCACGAAACTCGTTAAAGCTAAGGCAAATAAATATACAGATGCCAGTTAGGCATAGTGTGCAAGAGAAGGATAGAGCGAGAGCAAGACAGAGCGCGCAATAGATCATATAAGATTTACGATTAATTTGTGGTTTGCATTACTATTGTGATTGCGCACAGAATATATCAGCATGTTTATAGGAATATATATATATATATATATATATATATATATATATATATATATAATTTATACTTTATACATATACATATGCATACATATAACTTTTGACCACGTTTTTTGATTTTTAATTCCAAACGTTTTGCGCAGAGTTAAACAAAAGTAATCCACATAATAGACCCAAAACAACGACGACGACGACGACGACCCTGGCAATTAAATTAATTGAGCATTTGCTCTGCTTTTTATAAACTTTTATTATTTTTTCTTTTTAGGATTTTGCTCAACTAATTCCAAAAAAAGTGAGCAAAAAAAAGTCAAAGTTCAGTGGTATTAATTTTCGCTATATCTCTTTGGATTTGCCGCTGCCACTCTGTCTGTCTCTCCCGCTCCTTCCCTCATTCTCTCTCTCCCTCTCTCTCTTCTCCATGTCACATTATTGTTCTCTTTTGTATTAATTTGTATAATGCACATACGCCCCTTCAGCCGGAACAAATGTGTAGAATGAGTAAACGGCGCACATTCGCCCGGTTCACATGACAAAATAGCGAAAATGCTGAGCTCAACTCATGTGAATCTCGTTTTTAATGCCAAAAAACAAATGCTGTGAAATTAAGCAAAACGCACACGCATAAGCTTCCATAGCATGCACTACCCCTCCCTGAACCTAGTCTAATTTATGCTTAAATATTAGGCGCCTCCCCCCTCCCAAGGTCGACAAATGATGCTTAATATACACAACACGGGTCCAATAAATTGTTCAGCTTAGCGTCGCTTTGCTTAGCTGCTATACTCAACTCTCTCACACTGCCTTACTCGCTCTCTCTTTCCCTCTCTATAGCAAATAGTTGAATTTGACTTTTGGGCCCAAGTTGTTGTGGAATTTTTGGGGTTATGGTTCTTGGTCAAATTGAAGTCTATTTGCTAGCCCAATGTGGCTAATTTGTTTATTTTGGACATTCCTATGCTTGCATCAAATTTCGCTAGCCCCAACAAATTTATGACATCACATAGACTAAATAAATAATTGAGATCAGAGTCGTTAGGACCAGTTCCCAGGCGAGCTAAAGACCGGTAATTTTTAGATAAATATCTAAAGACGTTTAGTTCACCAAACTAAATGTTTTCTATTATATAAGTAGATATTTTATACAATTTATTATTCAACTGTAAGAATTAGATTGAACTATCATCCTTTAACATAAAAATATAGATTTCAGACTCTACTTAATGCTTAAAGAATTTAAAATGTAAATCCAATTATCACAAAGTTGTCTTAACGTTTTAATCAATTGCATTTAATTTACCTCTTACTATTGTCTACGCTTTATGTAAATAACATTTAAATATTCTACAACCTCTAGGTTAACTATTTACAGCTGGGAACTACTAGTTAATGGCCTATTGCGACACTAAAAAAATCCGACTCTCAAGTAACCCTGAACTCAATTTATTAATGTACATACGAGTCTGGCACTTAGAGGTAGGGGGGTTGGGCGGTCTTTATCGCCGACAGGTGAGCGATGGCCATTAAACAGTGCAGTCGATAGCCTTATAAACTAAATGTGGAACACAAGAAATCAATCAATAGCCGCAGCTGATAAGACGCAGACAATGAAAAATGTTGTAAAATATTGATAAAAAAAATTGCCAACCAGATGATTGGCAGATGTTAGCCATAAATGAGCCATAAAAGGGGTTTGAAGTTGACTGCTGAGAAAGATAATGTCATATGTGGCATTGGAAGGGTCAAGTGAATATAAGGAAAGAGATGAGAGAAAAGATCCGTATCAAGTCATTTCATTATTTAAATTTTGAAAATGTAAATTCAATTCAAATTTTGTTACCATAACAAACTCGTTATAGTAACAAAGATGAGTTGGATTTCCATATGACTAGCTTTAAAAATCGAGCTACTGGAAAAAATTCTAAATGAATTAAGGAAATTATAAACACAACCTTGAAAGGAAGATATACATTTAGAACTGAACAACCGATTAAAAAGAGAGAAGAGAAGATAAAAGTTTATGAATATAACAGATAAGATAAGAAGAGAATCTATAATAAGTAGCAATAAATATGGATGAGATATCGCTCATCTTTCTTATCAGATTAATTAAATTATTAAAATTTTTTATATAACAATCAAACGTAAGTTTGTTACTATAAACATTTTATAGTGCTAAAGTTAGAATTTGAAGAATTTTTAAAATTCAGATAGATAATGATGGTGAAAATTATAATCAAATACATAAGAAATTATGTATTGGAATATATGACTTAGAAGTGTAATTGATATGATTAAGAGAAATATATATAATTTTAAAATACCTAATTAAGAGCATTAGTTGGTGCAACAATTGAAACCGAAAATATTTCATCTCTCTTAAACAAAGCAGCTAACATTAGTAAGATCTTTAAATTCAATTGAAAATTCTACATGGAATGAAGTAGAATCGTTCAAACAGAATTAAGAATTAAGTAATGAAACACCGATAGAAATACAGGTAAGCGCTGACTACAATACATCAAAAAAAAAAAAAAAAAAACCCTTTCAAGCTTAAGGTTTTAGCTCTCATTCGCGAAAAATCAATGCAAATGCAAATAATGCAATCAGTATGCACTCCACTTCTCATCAATAAGTTTCACAATTTTTGCTCAGTGTAATTGGATGACTTACCGCTTAACCATCAGCGGCTGCAAACGCTTTGCTGCAGCGGCTGTGCTGGCAGTGGGCGATGTGGGTGACTGTGATTTGGTGAGGCGCGTAAAGACATTGGCGCCGGCGCCGCCGCCGACGCCAACAGAGCCTTTATCCTGTGGCTGTCGCGTTGACGTCGGCGTTGTGGGCGTGGCATTTGATGATCTAACACTAGTGCTGCGCTTTACCACCGACGGTGTCACCGACGGCGATCGGCGTACAGTGGGACTGATGCGCGGACTAGCGCTGCTCGAAGGACTGCGCGCCGCAATGGGCGTGGCGCCGGTGCCGGTCATGGGGCGCGTGGTGGACACTTTGGACTTTACATCATTGTAATTAGTTTTGATTGTTGACTTATTGCTGGCGATTTTATGCATAACGGCATCCCATTTATTGGGCGTCTGAGATTTGCGCGCAACGGGCGCCTTGGCACTGCGCGGCGTTTGCGGCGATTTCTGTTTACGATTTGCTGTTGTCTTGCACGACGACGATTGCGGCGATGAGAGCGACGAGCTGGAAGAGAGCGAAGCCGAAACCGAAGCCGTTTGTAAATTCTCAACAGTGCAGAGCGACGTCAACGATGCGTGCGGACGCGGCGAAGCTACGCGCTGTACTGACGATCGTTGTTGCGCTTCGCTGCCGCTGCCGCTGCCGCTGCCGCTGCCACTGGCGCTGCTCGCATTGAAAGCTTCGTCACAAAAGCTTTTGGCGCTGCCACCGTCAACGCTACAGTACGAGGTGCGATTTGAGAGCGTCGTCGCTGCCGACGACGAGGAGAGCGGACGTGGCTGCACGAGCTGCTGCTGCTGCTGCTCGCTTCTCTCCCGCAGCGCTTGACCTTGAGCTTTGCGTAGGGTTTGTGTCGACTCGTCGGGCGACATATCGACATCCATTTCCATGTCCACCTCCAGCTCGGGCAGACGCATTTCCTCATCGCAGCGATTTTCGACATCCGTAAAAATGCCTGATGATTCCATGCACGAATCCTCCAGCTGCGGCACCGATGCACTCGGCTGCATAGCCGGCCCATACAGCTGGCCGTCAATCACCTGGGCCCGGCGATCGCCACGCTGCAGCACATCGTCCGCATCGGATTCAGTAAAGAAATCCGAATCGGTCATCGGATCCTGGCGACGCATCGGAGCGCCTCCGCCAGCTGGCATGGGCATGGGTGGAAAGCTGGGCTGGCGGCTGACGCGACCCAGATGGGGTCCATTGCTGGGCGAATGATCGCAGGCGCCGCGTGAAGCGGGACGCGACATTTCGCCATCGCCCTGATAGCCCGTATCCAGACTGGTAACACTGGTGACGCTGGTGATGAAACTGTTGCTCAGCTTGGCATTCACCTGGGCAGCGGGCACAGCGACGGAGGTGGCGACAACGACAGCGGCCGACGTGGAGGTGGACGCCGGTGCAGGCGTCGCTATGGTAGCCACCAGCTGTGGCTCTATGGGATCCAGAGGCAGCTCCTCGGGCGAAGGTGTTTGCTCCAGGCGCAGCTGCTGCTGTAAATGATGCTGCTGCTGCTGCTGTTGCTGTTGCTGCTGCAGTCTCTGCTGGTAATGTTGTTGCTGATGTAACATCTGCAGCTCCAGCTGATGATTAAGTATTGCATTGCTGTTGTTGTTGTGATGGGAGGATGAGTCAAGGAACTCTTCCATTTGATCCGGCGTCAGTATGCCCAGACTCTCATCCAAATCGAAGCTGTGTTGTTTCTTCAACAGCTGCTGCTGCAACAGCTGCAACTGCTGCTGCGATGACGATATGGAACCATCCACCAGTTCTATTGACGAGTCCAGGGTCGTTTCCTGCAAATCCAGCCCGAAGCTGTAGCGTGAGCGCGGCGTACGCAGCTGAACAGCTGTCATGGTGCCATCCAAGGGATTGGGCAGCAATTCACCCTCCGGCGTGCGCGTCGGCAACACCAAATCACTTCGGGCCGCCTTCAACAAGGGCGACAGCAAATGTACCGGCACCGGCGACTGCTGAAAGCGTCCGGACAGCGGCGTCGTCGTCGACGTCGCCCACTGCGGCGTCAGGCAGACGAGCGATTGCTGTGGCACAGAGCGACGTCCGAGCTGGGGATTCATGCAGGGCGGCGACTGCTCCAGGAACTCACGCGTCAAGTTGAGCAACTGAATGTGCCGGGCCGGCGACTGTAGTCCACTAATATCGAGCAATCGTTCCGTATTGATGGTGGAATTCAATGGCAGCTTCATGTTGCTTTTGTTCGGCGCCAGCGCCGTCAACGTAACATCCAATTCGGAGCTATCCAGCTCCGTTTCAGCGGGCTGCTCCGACTTGACGCTGCTCAACATGTCCAGACCCGAGGGCATGGACATGTGCTCCAGCAACGGCAGTTGATCCATGCTCTTGGTCAAATCCAGCGATAGGTTATGAGTCAGTGTACTGTCCAGATCTTGCTTAGCTGGCTTATCGAGCTGCATGCAATCTTCTCGATGATAGCTGCGATTGTCCAACAGCTGGGTAACATCTCTTACCTCGTCCCTGGCTGGGATGACGGGCCGAGTGCGATCCGCTCGAGAAGAGCTAAGATTACCTATGGACTGGGTCGCATCTGCCGCCTCGCAGCTGGAGTGGATTACGGGACGCGTGCGATCCGCTCGACAACTGCTCAGATTACCTATTGACTCTGTGGCATCAGCCGCCTCGTTGCAGCTGGAAATGACGGGTCTGGTCCGATCCGCCCGATGGGAACTGTGATTGCCCAGCAGCTGTGTGGCATCCGCCGCCGTCTCATTGCTAGCTGGGATTACATTATGCGTACGATCTGGCTGGGCACAGCTTATATTGCCGTCGGCTGACTCGTTGCTGGAGAGGATTATGGTGCGTCTGCGTTGATTCAGCAGCTGTGCTGTATTCTTATCCAACTCCAGCTGTTCCTTCTCCAGCAGAGCAGTTCTATTGTAATTATTCGCGCAGCCACTTTCACTCACATCCATATCCAAGGTGCGCCCAAAGCCGACGCTGGAGAGACGCGTCTGCTCCAAGCACATCCGACTGGGCTTGCTCTCCTGCAGCTGTTGCTCCTCCTCATCGCACACAAACGTCTCGGAGCGCATCAGTGGCATGGGCGTGCTGCTAGTTAGCAACGATTGTGGTGGCCTCTTCGCCTGCTGTTGCTGCTGCTGCTGCTGCTTGTCCGTTGGCAACGGCGTCTGTGGCAACGAGGTGGTCATCAGGTTGGAGCATTTGGAAGCTGCAGAGGCACTGCTGCCCATCATTTTGCCCTGGCCAAAGTATTTCTTTAGCACATTCGTGGTGCGTTTGCTAATCAGACTGACGGCATTGTTCAATCGTTCGCCGGACGCGCTCTTCCTGATGCTGGCGCCCAGATCATGCAGCGGCACAGCCGTCGGATGATAGGAGCTAATGGGACGTGCCCTCGCATTGGTATGGCCATTGCCATTGGCATTGCCCGGCAATGCGGGTGCACGAAAGATTTGTGTTGTCGATTTCAGCACCGTGGGCGGCCGTATGTGTGAGGTGGTGGTGGAAGCGGCGGCGCTGGCATTTGCTGCGGCGGTGGTGGTGTAGCTGCTACCAAAGCTGCCCGGCGGTGGTATGCGCGAGTGGCCATCCAGGCGAGGAATGCGCGTGGTAGCTGAATCCTGCAAACGAAATAAACAAACATTTCGTGAATTAAATTGTTATGGCTTAAATGAGTCAGAAGGGAGCGCAAAGGAGAGCGGTGCAAGAGTATGAACGACTGGAAGCTACCCTGTCACAATATAGAAATCATTTTATTTACATAAAAGGGGAATACCCTGCGTTTGGATCAACGATGCTCGTTTATTTATGCTGATTTCCTTTTAAGCTCAATAAGTTTGTGTTATATTTGGCTATGAACAACTAACAGATACCCTGTACCCGAACTGTCGCTTGCATTATTTAGCCTCACTTCAGCCTTTGTAATATGCTTTATTACCAATTTCTTTTCATAAATTCACTCCACTACAATATACCCTCTCCTGTCCTCATTCCACTGACTGCAGGGTATGCAAATCCGGCAAATGCCTCAACAGATTACGACAGCTGTCGACTGACCTAAGACCCTACATCTCATCCCCTCTACCCTGCTCGCTCCCGGTAATATGCGTAGTTATTTGGTGCCCTGGCGCCAATTGGTCTTTGGGCCCTCGCCCCATTCGCCCGCAGTGCACGTGCTTAGACTTTGTATGTTGTTTTTTTTTTTTGGCAGGCGCCATCCTGCAATGTAGTTCACTGGGGCGTATCCACTTGGCACCAGTTCAACGCACTTTAAAACAGGGTGACTGACAGAGAGGTGGGCGGCAGGATGGTGTGCGGGGATAGGAGGGGAAGGAAATTGATAGCGAACAGCAGTCAGCCGTTAGCATGAGCAGGGGTTGCCTGGCGCTGATGTCATCACTCTATGCAATTTTGATAGAGGTTTTTGTATACCCCATAGCTGGTAATTAGAGGGTATACCGTTATTGACAGTCAAAATTTAATCATTTATATACTTATATAGTAATTTTGTTGAGAAGAATTTCTAAAAAGTCAAAAACATTTATTTAATATGTCTTAACTTACAATTTACTATAGCTTGAGTCTTTGTAAGTCTTTGACTTTATAAGAAATATACAGCATATGTTATATTTTTTCTTAATACTTAACTGAATGAAATTTGAATCCTATATAAATTATTATTATTTTTATTTTAATTTCTAAAATTTTTTTTTAATTCCTAAAATATTTTGCTTTCCATTTCTAAATTATTATTATTTTTCCAATTTTCGTTTTTTTTTTCGTTTCGTTTTAAATTTATTTACCATTTGTAACCAAAAAATTGAAGTCCCTTTACTTTTTCATATAGTCAAATTTACAGGATATCTGCCTAACCAAACACTCTTAGCATTCTTTGACTTGCCTTCACATGGGGGTTGCTTACAGTCTAAACGTATAGCTAATTGCAGTCTAATATAATTAAATGGGGCAGGTTTTTGGTTACACTGAATTTCTCTTTTACAGTTTCTCCTTTACGTATACATATATATATATATATATATATATATATATATATATATGCAGTATGTCCTGTAATTATTTGATTACAGTTGGAAAAGTAACTTAAGTAATTATGCACGTGTTTACGATAATAGATAAGAGAAAGGTTGGTACGATTAGGCACTATAATTACGTGGCGCCAGCATGCTAAAAGATATTTCCTTACATTCAACTCAAAATATTTAGTTATTTTCTATATACAACCCAAAATGTATATATAAAGAAAAGTTTAGCTAATCAATATACCTTTTTAATATACATCAATTATTAAGACGCTGCTGTCTTAGTTTCTCTCAAGTTTTCCTTTGGAAATGAACTCTCTGTAGACTTTAGTTCTTCCACATTAACAAGAAATTCAGAACGACTCAACATGGCCGGAAAAACTTTCACTCTCATGGCTTAGAGGCCGCTGAACAAAAGTTTTTGCCACACATTCATCGACACAACATGTTGTGCAAACATCGAGCCGCTTTATTGAATGTGCCCGACCCGACCGACTGCAGTTTACATAGCCGCCTTAATCGAAAATGCAATTTTCGCAGCGCAGACAAGTTAAATAAAGCACTGGGAATACCTAGCCCCACGACCCAGGCCCCTCCTTTAAATGCCATGTCCTTGAACCTTTTTTTTTCTTATTTTTTATTTTCGCGTGCCATAGAAAATGTGAAAAGTTTCGAGCGAGGCAAACACTGAACAGAAACCCGCAACGAACGAACGAACCAACAGCTCAATGATTGTTATCAGCTGCAAAAGTTTTACCGGGGGCGTGGCGCTTGGGGCGACTGGTAGGGGGCGAGCTAGCTGTAAAAACCCAAAGGAGCTGCTACATATTGCTCATTTCGCCATATGTTGCACATAATTATTGCAATATGACACGCAGCAGGCGCTGCAACCGCCATTCAACTGCTGCATCGATAAGAGCTTGGGGGAATTGCCATAATGAAGGATTGCTCGCAATATGGCGGCGGCAAAGGTTTATTCATGAGACAGCCATAAATATCAACATATATCCTCGGGGAGCAGACAGGCGACGGCCATAAATAAATGATTAAACTTTAACTCTTTTATTTCATTTTGTCTTCCTACAGCTGTCTGGTTCTGATAAGTTCTGATTGGATAACGAGATGACATTTACATATTTGAGTTTACATATTCTTTAATCATTCTGAAAAGGTATTGCTATGAATCAGTTAAGATATATGTATGTAGAGAGGAATATAGAGTATATTTTCTCTCTTCTCTATCTGAATTTTACTCTAAGGCAATATCAATTGCATACTTTTCAGCATCGAAATTATCTTTAAGAAATCACCTAAAATTATATTGTTTTCCTTTTTTCCTTTTAAGTATAAACTGGACCAGCTTTTGACTGTAAATTTATAAAAAAACATATCCCTAATCCCTTATCCCTTAATAATAAAATTTAATTCTTTATAATATCCCCAATTTTCTAACTTCGCTGACTTAACATCACATCTTAAATTCCTAGAATTTCCTTATCATCTTTTTGCCCTCTAATCAAAAGTAAATGCCAATTACCAAAAAGACTAGGGAACAGCAGACAAAAAGAAATTTCGTTATCTGGACCAAAAAATGTCTAACAATGGGCTAATACAAAAATATTTGTACCGTTGTCGAAGACCGGCAATTGGTGAGGAGACAATAAACAAAATAAAGGAACAAAAAAGAAGAAAGGCAAACAGAAATGCTCCACGGAACAGGAAAAATAGAAATACTAAAATATGGCGGAGGCAATCGGAAGACAACAAAAAAGTCAAAGTCAAGCAGAAAGAAAATCATAGGGGGCGGCTTTAATAAAAAAGTACAGCGAAGGACACTGTACCGTAAAAATTCAGTTATGGTATGTGGGTGAAGCGCCAACGCATGTCCTTAGCGTGGCAACGCAACGGAAGAGCGGGACGAAAACGGAAGGCGACAAACGGAACTAAATAAAATTTATCGATTGACACACACACACACACGCTCACACTCATGAATATCGATATTGGGGGGTTGGGGTCAGGGGTAGCTTAGCATGATTATTAATAACATTTAAGCGGGGGTTGCTCGCTGCAGTGCATACAAAATCCGAAGAGTTGCGATTTGTTTGGTCTATTTAGACGGTGCAATGCATAATTTGCATGACCAATCGATAAACGATTGTCCTCGAGGCTAAACGTCATACGAAATATGTCCGCAAATAATGAAACATTTAGCGAGAAGAGTTTGGGCAGCGTGCTCAGCTGACATTTAATATGCTCCAGAATTCGCTTTGCTTCTGTGATATAAATAATCAATTGAACCAGTAAAATGTTAGGCTATTAGGTTACCTATTTACGATTATACTATGGATTACAGCAAAGCGTTATTATTAGCTTGTGCGCAGAAAAGATATACTAGAAAGACTATCAACATTGATATTAATTAAGAGTTAGTGTTTTCTTTGTAACAAAAGTCCCTACAATATAGATCAATTGAAAGATGAGGGTTTCTATAGACAGCTTCCCTTTATTCCGGCTCTCTGATCTCAGATCTCTTCTCTGCTACTCTTCTACTACTCTTCTCCCGCTCTCCTACTCACCCATTCTCCATCTCGTCCACTTTCCAAATTTCATATTCTCGATCTCTCTTACTCTCCCACCCTTATACTTACCAACTCGCTTACTGTATTATAACTCTCCTATTCTCCATCTCGCCTACTCTCCACTCTCCTACTTTCCAACTCTCCAGCCCTCCTCACATTCTCCTATTCCCCACCTCGCCTACTCTCCATCGTTTCATAGCTCTTACCATGGAGAGATGGATCTCTCCTACTCTCCATCTCACCTCCCATGCATCTATCTTAATTACTATCCATTGTTTTTACTATTGCACTCACTTCTTGTCCTCTTTTTCTTTCACTATGCTTTTTTCTTCTTCTAATCTTCTTTACTGCTACTTTTACACTTTCCTACTGTCGCAGTCCTCTCCCATTCTCCTTATCGACTCCTTTTTCAAGCCTTAAATTAAATATTTAGCATAAGTCTTTGCATTGATGCTTTCTCTTTCTGAGTTCATTTCAATTCTCGTCTACTCAAGTTTCCGTTTTTATTGGAATATCTACGCCCAAATGATGGACAGTTCTTCTCAGTCCCGCTTAAAGCTGAAACAACTCAATCAAGTTAACTGTTTCGTCCATACTACCAACTTGGCTCGTATATTTTACTAGAGCCGAGAGGCTACAAACATTTTCACAAGCCATTAGCTCGTATCCATCAACGGGGCTAAGCGGCTTATCTTGCCAGACATCCGGAAGCGGGTCAACATTTTAAAATGCCGCGGCAAATGAAGCGAAAAGCTGAAAGCCAACAATTTCAGTTGCCCAAACGGAAAATTCACATTAATAAAAAAAAAAATAAAATTCAATTACAAATTAAACTGCGCAGAAATGTTGACTTAAAGAGCAAAGTTGAAAAATCAAGGAAAAACAAACTTGCTAGTAAATAAAATGCGCAAATAATTTCATCATCATCAGCTGGCAATTCGCAGCATATTTGACAGCAAAAATTATTCACAGCATACTTATTTTATACGCAAGCGGCGTCTGCTGAAAAGTCGTCAATAAATTGAAAAAGTCTGCGACAATATTTTTATTATTACGCTGGGTTTATGGGCATGTGTCAGCGTATGTAAGGCCTTTAGGTTAGTCATGTGCTTGATACCCTGTAATAAAGCTATCTATCTTGAGCTACATCAAATTATAAGATAATAAGCTCACAAAGGGGTTAATGGAGTACCCCGTATGGCTTTAATAAATTTATAATAAAAAAAAGTATAGTATAAAGTATAAGAAAATAAAAACTTCAACTATATAAAAAACAAATGTTTAAAATTATATGATTCCATATGGTCCTATGAAATTATATAATTTTTAACAATATTAAAACTATATATAGTGTGTTTAATAAATCATTTTTCTTTAACTTGAACTATAGAAATTACAGTGTGATATCTTATAAATGTTAAAACCTATTTATGTTAATATTTTTAAATATATATTTCTAAATAAGCATATAGAAGTCGACAATCATTATTGTAAGATACATGTTACAATTCTGTTTTCTCTCCAAATATTACTAGGCACTTCGAAAGCAAGCTTTGGATAATCCTCAATATTTGATTTCCCTAACTAATCATTTCACCCAACCATATCAATCAAGTTCATTCTCTCAATATTTACCAGGATATCAGCTTAGTCTCGCTTCTCCCATGCCATTTCACGCATCACATATTGTGCAGCTTCTTAAAAATAGCGTCTCGTTTTCTGTTTCTTCTCTATGTATTTCTTTTTTTTTTTTTTGCCCAAGGGAGCAATAATTTTTGACAATTTTGCAGTCGTGCGTAAAATTAAATCATTTTTATTGCGTCTTGGGTCCGAGTCAGAGAGTCCTAGCTCTAGACATATGTACCGAGAGACTACAATCTGCTGTCAGCCAGACAATTAATGTTTGAGAATTAAGCTGGACATATTTTACGCTCCATACAGAGCAAGTGAGAGAGTTTTTTCTGTGAAATTTATGTGCCTCATCTATGTGAAACAGTTTCTAGTAGTTCAAGGCAGTTAAGCAAAACACATGCCGAGAGATAAATGGAAACTAGTTGCGAGTCAGCTAAGCATCGGCAAAAGGAAGCACATATTGTAGATATTCTTTGGTTTTCGCCTGCTGTTACCAGACCCAAGCGCAACCGTTGCATATTTCCCAGCACAGATTGAAAAGTCGACCACCCATGGGCGAAATGCTTGTTCAGCGAAAGAAAACAACAAAAAATTGGGAACAGTTGTTGAAAAAGTGAAGAAATATTAAAAATGCGAAGGATTTTTGGTATATAGTAAACTAAATACCCTATAATTAATATATATATAAAATAATTTAATTTTAAGAATTTATAGCAAATAAATGATGACAAGTACTCCTGTGATTTATCCAGCGATAAGTATCGATCAAATATATATTAGAGCATATAATGGAATATTATTCAATCCAGCTTAAAGATTTAAGAATCGTTTCTATGCACAAATTTTATCTTCAACTTTTTGCTCAATTTTCTGCATATAAAACAGAGACCCAAAACTGGCAGTGTCGCTAACTGTACTGCTTAAAATATACCTTTAAAGGTCAACAAGAGCTATCTTGGGCAAAGCTACTTACAATTCATATAAGCTGTAATACAGAGACCCAGAGCAAGAAATATAAATATTTTTTGCCTACGTAAAACAGGCTATAAAGGGAAAACAATCAAGAAAAAAAAACATCAGAACAATAAGCAAAGGTCATAACAAAAGCCAAATGAAGTCGAGCGAGAAAGAAGGCAAGGGAGAGGCAAAAACATTTGCCATTTTAATTTGTATTGTGAAAAAGTGCGTGGGCAGTGGGAGGTAGAAACAAAAAACACTTGTCGAAATAAAACCGCCTTCTGGGTGTTTATGTAATCGCCGTCCTTATGATTGCCCATAAGAATTTTTCCCTTGCGTTCGACTTAATGGGGCTTTAGCTGAAAATTCAACGTGAAATTAATGTGTTGAAGCATTTGTGCAACACGTGTGGCACGTCGGCTCAGAGTGGATTAAGGTGTACGCCAGCCTTTACCCATGAACATGTTGTGCAGTTGGGCGATAATTAAGAGTCTTAGATGCGTTAGAAACGATAAACGGATTGCCGAGCTTGCCGGAATGTTGCGATTATATTAAGAACGGCAATAGAAATTGGCAATAAAATGTATTGGAATTGGATAAAGCCGACATAAATGGAAGCCTTTTAAATTCTGATAATGAAAATTTCTTAAACATTTCGCATACAATCTAGATTATGCCTCAACTTAATTTAATTTAACTTACAGAATTCTTGAAAATTTTGGAGCTTCACTTAACTCAATGTATAATTTGATCAATATGTTATCTAACTGTGCTTCAAGGACTCGCTGCTTTCTTCAAACTGAACACATTTGAAAAACGTAGTTACTCAAGCGCAGCCATCGACTGTATAGAGTCTATCACGTAATTGCACAGAAATTCCTCTCGACTGGCTGCAGCTAAGAAAATGCTTTAAGAACTGTGCTATTTGGTATGTGAAGCTTGCCTTAGAATATGCAAGTAATTTATCATGCCCCACGGTATCGAGACGCTTGCACTGTGGACATTTATCAAAGGACGGCAGCCTTGCGGCTGCGAACGTGCAACATGTTACTTTAGCCCCACCTTTAGTCCACCTCCAACTGTTTCTCCTGGACAAGCGCAAAAGCTCAAAATACATTTGTGGCCATCAACAACAGCAACAAGATATTTCAAATGTAAATCGTTCGCTGGCACATGAATTGATGTCTCCCCCCAGGCTATCACACCTTATCCCACCTTTGCCGTATTCTTCAATGGACGCCCTATTCCCAAACCCCAAAACCAATTTTCCAAATTGCAATTGCAATCGCAATCGCAATCGCAATTGCAATTGATTTGCAAGCTTTGCATTTCGAAGCGGATGAGACTTGAAATATAATCAACTTGTGGTATAATAAGAGCTCTGTAATCTATGACGAAGGTCATAAATAAGTGCGGTTGACTCATTAGTGCCGCAGCAATATCGATATATTATCGATAGTTTTTTAATGAGCAGAAAAAATAATTGAACAGCTAAAGTATAAATAAATAAATTAATTTGAGTGAATTATTCTTTCTGCATGCTGTACAAAAGTAAAGCTGCTAGAATATATCGATTAAGTTATCGATAATAAACAAATTTATTATTGCTTGCGCAAAATAATAATATTATTTTCTAAATCAAATTCATCCTAATTCTCTACACATTTACGAGATGTCAACTGAGTTGAAATGTTTTAACAAATAGTTTATATATTTAATAAGGGGATTTATTTTAGCATCTTTACTAAGCTAGAGCTATAAATTCTCTTCAAATTCTAACAATTTTTATATATTAAACTGCTGTCTGTTTCATTATATGTTAAATTTACAGTCTATTCGTATAACAGAAAATAAAAACTAGCCACAGACATTGCTAAATATGTGGTTTCTCTTTCGAGTGTAACCCTTTTGAGCACCATCATTCTCTGTGAGAGTGGAATTTCATTGGGCGGTGCCGCATGTTTTCAGCTATAAACCACATTGATGCACAACGAGAGAACCCAGAGAAACCGCACAGCCACTGGAAATTGCATAACAAAACGCACAGTTGAGCACAATCCTATCTAAATTGAACAGCAACTACAACAATCGGAAAACATGCAGAACAACTGGTAACAAGGGTAACAATTCGCACAGAGACAATAAACATAACCACAAAATGTTCAGCAGCTTCATTATTGTCAACAATTTCGGCCTGGCAAATGCCAATTTGCTATCGCATTGAAATGCTGAAATGGGCCTTTGAAATTGCATATGATGCATCGATCATGCAGGCAGCTGATTTAAGTCATTGTCTAATGCAACAAGGTGATAATACTCAATGGCAAATACGTTAATACAGTAAAGACTTTATTAGGAGATTGTTATTTTTAAGAGAATGACAAATTGACTGGACGGAGAATCTATTTGAATTTTGAAATATCAATCTTCCCCAATGTCAATTCCAAAGAGTTTAGGAACCTTAAAGACAAGTTATTATAAAACAAAAGGTGTTTATTTTGCAGAAAACTATTCTTCTTAGACAAGCTTTTTAATTCAAATCATTTGCTCTTCAAATCGTAGCTCTCTCACTATGGCTCTACAGAAATATAAATGAGTTTTTGCTTTTTCTAAGGCTCACACGCAGTCTTCACTTCCCGCATTTACTCCACATCTGACAGAAAGTTTATGCTGCATTGGCACAGCTCTCACCCTACTTAGATAAGCCAATCAATATCCTGTGCGGATACCTGTGAATATCCGCATAGCCAATGGCCAGTATTCATTATACTCGATTAACACATACTTCAACTGAAAATCATTTGCCAGTCAAGCAAGACTTCAACTTTTACAACGTGTCTGACACAAAACTAAATTATTTAAGCCATTATGCACTTCTTGGCAACAGATTCTATTTTTTTTCTTTTTTTTTACACCTTTGCAACCCACATAACATTTTGTGTGCTTTTTTCGATTTTTATTTTCCCTTTACAATCCAACATCATAAGGCAATTGAAATCAATTTTCACTGCAGTTGAGTGGTTTCCCAAAAACAAAACAACACTAAGGGAACCCAAAGCAATGTTCAACTTAACTCTCCGGTGAGTGCTGCAACACTTTCATACAGAAAAAAATTATATATATGTATATACAATATATATTTTTCTGTTTTTTCCTCGCCCTTTTTGGCTTGAAGCTCGTGTAGCTGTCAACCGCTACAAATGCTAGTCGATAGTTGACCCAAATGTCTGTCATATTCCTCTGGATATAGGGGAAGAATGGGAGAGCGAGAAATAGAAAAGAAGTGAAAGACGGACAGAGAAGGAATATTTGAAAAATGCGGACTGTCACGTACAAAGAAAACTAAGTTCTTGACGCTCCACACAAAAATTTATATGCAACTCTTCGCAATTCATTTTATTTTTGCCATTCTTTTCTTTTTGTTTCCCTTTACACTTTTTGTGTCTCGTTTGTCATTCCGCAGTGCAGCGCATGTAACTGTCAAAAGGCGCAACAACAACAGCAACTGTCACATATATATCAAATCTTTGCCCAAACATATAAACCATGCGGGCAACGCGACTGACAACTGCGGGTTTTATATGACACTGTTTACCTGTGCCAGCAACAACAGCAACAACAACAATGGCAACAACAATCACATGATTTACGATTGAGTTGCGTCCTGCTTAAAAACAATGTCATTTAATTTTGACGCTCCGACAAGGCTAACGAGCAAACGACAAAAGACGCGACGAGAAAAAAACAAATGCAGAAAAACTTTCGACGGTAACGCGTCGTATGAGCAACGCCTAAGCAGAGCGAATATTTCGCATACGCCACGTATGTCACTTGGCATTAGCATTCATTTTGCGTTCACATGCATCGGTTTTGAGCTTTGCATTTTGTGACGTTCGAACATTTTCTTTAGCATATTTTGAGCAGGCAGACACGTGGAATTGATTTATTTTCTTTTTTAAATAGTATGCAAACATTGAGGCTTTAAACCAATAACCAAACGCAGATCAAACTTTATGCTTAGAAATTATTTAAAAAAATTTTATTTATATATTCTTTCAATTTCCAATATATTCAATTCAAGCTTTATGCTCACAAAAATAGTTAATTACATATTTGTATGTATATATATATATATATATTGTTTTTAATTTGCAACATATTTAATTAGTTTCAACAGTTTCTCGTGGCTGCCTAACTTTTGGTTTATTTAGCTAATCAAAAGCTGGTAGAGAAATTGCAATTTCTAGACTGCGAATTTTTCGCGCATGCCGCTCAGATTTAGCGTCTATGCAGAGGAAAAGGTTCGAGTTTATGCCGCATTGCAAATGCAGTTCACATAGTTTCTTCACTTTGAACTTTTACAAAGTTTGGCATTGCAGCTTACGTTGGGGTAAGAAGAGTTTTGGGGGATTAGCAAAAACTTGTCTATTGCTGCAGCAGGCACAAGATGTTGGCACTTGAACCCCAAAGCTGCCCAAAGCTGTGCGAAGAACATTTGGGGCTATGTCTAAAACTAACTTTGGCTGCAAATCAAGCGAGAATTAAAGCAATGTAATAGCCCAGATAAGCAGCTGTAACTATGCGCTCTATATACATATATATGGTAGAGAGATAACAAGTTAATTGCTCTCGAAATGCTCTCAAGTGAAGGCAATTTGAAACCATACTTCAAAGACCCGTCGTGTGTGTGACATAATTAACATACATGTTAGATGCATGTTAAAAATATATATATTTATTTTATTTGCTAGGGGAAAACTTAGTTTATATATAGTATAAATATATATATACACATATATATGTATGTATATCTCTCTTTTTTTTTTAGTTCTGTTGAAATTCTCTGAGATAAATTCTCGGCACATGCTAGCATAGTTTGTGAAGGACGCACACTCGTTTGGCAGCGAGGTGCATCCACAGGATGTGCGGTTGTCTTAGTGCACGCTCAGGCGTAAACACAGACACGACACTCAAGCGGACCAGCCAGAGCCAACGGGGGCAGTGCTAAAGGGAATACACAAAACAAAAGTTTCAAACGTCAAACGTTTTGTAGACTTGCGTACATTTTCTTTTTCTTTTTCTTTTCCTTTTACATTTTGCCTTTGCCTTTGCTTTTGCTTTTGGCTTTTCCTTTGCTCTTCTCAATTATGCAGCTTGAATAAAGCAACAGCAACGGCAACGGCAGCGGCAGGAAGCAAATAGAGGGCGAAGGTCGTTTGCATAAGCACTCAAATGTAAGCTAGACTCACATATCTTAACATTAAATTGCATGTACATAAATATCTACTAGCTTTGCCATGCTTTTATTAAGTTAAACTCATTTTAATACTTTTTACGGCCCAAGCACAAACATGGGAATCTCTTTGCATTCTACTTTTAGTTCAGCTTTGGTTCCCATTTATGTAAATGTCTTTAGGTACACAAATCTCAGCTGCTCCAGTGCCAGCTCTTTAGTATAAACTTAGTTGAAGTGTTAACTGAATGTTACAAATTGTGTTATCAACACACAAATTTAATTATTTGTATGCCAACTTCTAGTCGACTATCTCTCTCATTAAATTAATCTACAGCCTTTCGCATAATTAAATCGAACCACACCCACACACATCTAGAATAAAACTTCATTTCATGGCCATATAATTTTGTGCACACTATTCAACTGCAAGGGCATGCAAATTTCCATTCATTTGAGATGTTTTCTTTGCACCTTTCTATTTTATTTTACGCCGCAAAGACCGACCGCAACTTCCATAGAGTTGACTGGCCTCCATGTGCCCCGAACCCGACTCTTCCACACCTCCGCTGCGTGCTCTTAATATGCAAAGTCTATTAAAAATCTACCCGAGTCATGTCAGCACCTCGGCGTTATGTGTTAAAGAGTGTATGCATAACATAAAAACTATGAATTTTCCGTGTTACCCAACTAATGAAATACCTGCACCAAGCAGATTAAGAGCGAATTTATTTAAATATAAGTTTGCGAATGAATTTGTTTTATAGTATTACCAAAATCAAACTGATTGAGACTAATATACTTACATTAACTCTGCTTTTAAAGAAATTTAATTAAATTCGATCAAAAATTACAAAAGTTTTCAATAACAAATTCCAAATTTCCTACAAATTTCTAGAAATTCAATATTCAATATTAATGTTATTCAGCATTTTACACTTTCTATTGAGAATTTAGTAGAACATTCCCGATATTTATAATCTGAGTGCGGGTGTGACAATGTCGTCGCGTCAACGAGACGTATGAAATGCATTATACAAGGAAGCAAAAGCATGCACACATACATACATACAAACATACACACACAGACAGACTTTACACACTTTGACACTCATTACATTTTGTGCAGCGCCACCTGGCGGGCAAGTCATTAAGTGAGCTTGTT
Source organism: Drosophila mayaguana (assembly GCA_037075325.1). Lineage (NCBI taxonomy): Eukaryota > Metazoa > Arthropoda > Insecta > Diptera > Drosophilidae > Drosophila > Drosophila mayaguana. Next base: position 11,712,204 of record JBAMCG010000068.1, on the reverse strand, counting down.
TTGTGCTGATTTGTGACTACGCTTGATGCACAGAGCGCAGGCAGCAGGAGGCCATAAAACTGCTCAGACTACGAACACACACACACCCACATACATACACAGCTATATACATATATAATTATAATAGGCATTAAATCGGACGCCTGTGGCCAGCCAACACAGCGTTGCCAGAGTGTTTTATGCGCGCAACAGCAGAGAACAAAAAAAAAAGGGAAACATTAATAAAACTTGTTCAGTTTGGCTGCTGTATACACTGCCATAAGCTTCTCTTTTGAAATGTGTGTGATATATGCCAAATATATTTAAATAATATATCAAACTACATATTAATTATATGCTCATATAAGAACGTTCTATGGAAAATCTTGTATATTCCGAATTGAACTCGCTTAAGCTCACTAAAATGTTAGTGTAGAACTCATTCGTGTATCCCCACTTCACCTTAACTTTCGCTTAATTGTCAAACTTACCAACAAACTGACTAAGTAAAGTCCCCAGCCAGCATTCAGCGGTTGCAAATTCATTTTGTTGCTTCCGGCAAACCCGAAAAGGAGAAGGCGCCAAAAGTCAGTTACTTACTGTTGTGCAAATACATATACACATTTATATATGTATGCATGTATGCATTTATTTGTGTGCTTAAACAAAAGTCAACACACCCACACAACCACACATACAAACAATGAAAGCCCAACAAGCCAGCGCTTGCTTAACCACATTTATATGTATGGGTAGGTACTTTAGTTTTGGCACCCCTACATAACCTACCCTTGGCCATGGTACGCCCTATACTATAACCCCATTCAATTGTAGCCCGTAAAATGCTCTTCATGCATTTCCGTTATATTTCAGACGCTTTCCACTTTTATTTTGCGCCTTTTGTCTTCTCATATTTTCTACTTTTCAACATCGCGTGCAAAAGGCGCATTACGAATATTCGCATTGTTGTTGTTGTTGTTGTAGTTAGTGTTAGGGTTGGATGTTGGTTATATGGAAATTGAAATTGGGTTAGTAGCAAACTGTTCCATTGTTTGTTTGCGCTATCTTTGAACAGGCTCGGCGAAAAGCAAAAACAAATTGCATGCAAATTACTTTCGTTTTGTGTTTTTTTTTTCGGTTTTGTCTGCTGGAAATTCAAGTGCATTTTCGTGCTGCATACTTTTGGGCGCGGACAACGTAATGAAACGGCTTAAATTAACTAAATTAAAATGCACTTCAATCAAATTGAGTCAAGTGGGCATTAAAAATTACAGTGTAATTTAATTAGAAATTAAAATAATAAACATATAAAAATAAGAATTGAGTGTATAACATTATTTACATTTTCTACTCTTCTGTTAACTCGGCGGCTCTTAGACTGTAAAACTCATTGACTCTCCAACTGTAATTGTATTTGATTTATTTCACTAGAGAAAGGCGTGCCGTCAAGTTTACAGTCAAATGCTGGAGAGAATTGCATCTAGTGGCTGTCTTTTGTGCAGGAATCGGAAACGGATATAAATGTCTTAGACACGCCCTAAAGTGGGACGCCATACGAATTTTCTTAGCACCATGTGATGCTAGCAATTTCCTGTACAAGTTTGTATTTCAGCGTCGTATTTCAACTGAATTGCCGAATGTGCAGAGAATACAGAAAGAGCGTATCTCACTCTTATGGAGATACGGAGATACACAGAATTTAAATTTTGACAAAACATATTTCGTTCTGTTAGACATGTATTGAATATTACGCGTTTTAGTTTTATAAGTTAAGATAGTTTTAAGTTTTATGAAAAATAATGAGTTCTCTACGTTAGCAACTTTTGATATAGAGTGTTGTATGCCTTAAGACGTATTTATAATTGTTTTCCTCCAGTTAAGGTCTGCAAGCATTTATGATTTGTACTTTGAGAAAACTTAGATATTTTATTATCAAATTTGATATAGATATTCAAAAATATCTCAGTTTTCTCAAAGTACAAATCCTGAATACTTACAGACTTTCCTATCAATCATATGAATTTCATGAAGATCTAAGCATATTTTCCAACTTCATTTTTACTATAAAGAAACATCTGTTTTTTGTAGTAAATTATAAGGGAGTCTCAATCATGTGAGCCCTTGGCATAAGGAAACGCCAGAATGTGATTTCAGCCCTTAACCCATTTTTCTGCTGTAAAGTCTGTGAATTGCAATACCATGCACATACTTCATTCACAGAGCTCTGCTCAGGAGTGCATATAAGTAAATAAATCTAACAAATGCAGAGGCAGCACTTCACATATGCTACCTTCAGCTAAAGTAAGTGTAGTACAAGAGTATATAACATATATATATATATATAGCTAGCAATCAGAGTTGGCCATCTGACTATTCAAGCCAAGTTTGTTGCTATCATTTTGTCATTTTCACAATAGTTTTCTTTCTTAGCGCTTCAATGCACTGCAGAGAACATGTCTGCAGGCCATAAAAACTAATCACCCACGAGGCAAGGACACACACAAGCGCACACAATATCCTGCCTCTGCACATGACTCTCTCGCTCTCTCTCTCTCTCTTTTCTCTCTCACACACACTCTGACCCATATGAACTTCTCTCCCTCTCTCTCTCTCTATTTCTGTCTTTCTGTTTGAGCGGCCGGCTAAAGCCGATTTGAAACAAATTAACCGCACATGGCAGCCGTCACACGGATTTAAGTGCATCGCTCGGCTGGTTGGCAATTTTCCAGTGTGAATTGAAATGCGAAGCAACAGCAAAGCAACCCACCCACATACACGCACACACACACCTGGCGCACAGCTATACCAGCTGTACAGGTTATACGCCCCATTAGTGCACCCACTGACCCAACATTTACTTATACCTTTGTGGCCCTCTGGCCTGATGACACGCGCTTAATTTTCAATTACGAACACATAAAGTGCGAACGGAGCAGCTAATGGTAATGCCATCATATGCTGGTCAGCTCCGATACAACTATATATATATACATAGTCTATACACATGTGTGTATTATGCACATATATATCAATGTGTTGGCTCCTGCAACACGTTCGCACGTTTTAACACCTTGCGATTCACGTTTTTATTTCATTTGCTGCACATTTAATGGCGCAATACAATCAAGGGCATATCATAATACAGATATAGATATTTGTAGGTATGTGTGAGCGGATATGCAAGTGGTTTGATTGGAAAAAAAAAAGAGGAAGGAAGCTAATAGCATGGGCGCAGTCAAAACCACAGAAGGGGTCTGTGAAGAGGCAAAGTGTGAATACTATCGGCACCATATTAATAATAAAAATTATTCCTCCCTTAAGAGCTTAAAAGAAATGTTATAAAAGTAGTAAAAATAAAAAGTAGAATATGTTTTTCTTATAGATATTTGTATGTATAAGTGAGCGGATGCAGGTGGCTTGAGGGAAAAAGAAAAAAAGAGGAAAGAAGCAAATGGCAAGGCAACAGCAGGGGCGTAGGTAAAACTATATAAAATAGAACTTTGGAGAAAGAACTTTGATGAAAGAATCAAAGAGAAAGTGCAGGCGTATTTAATGATGTATTCCTCCTCCTTTTTATCGATATGCAAACAGGACAAAATAGATTTCGGCTTAAAGAAACACTCATAATATATGCAGGAACACCCCTAATTAAAAATATATACACAAAAAATTGAAAGCAAAACAAAAAAAAAATTCGACAAAAATATTTTGATAAGAGGAATATCCTTTATAAGAATTATTTCATACAAAACAATATATTTACAATTTTAATCAGGACTTTTATATAAAAACCATGAATTTTTAACAGTTAAATTAACATTTAACTCTCCGCAGAGAGACCACCAGTTGAGTTCACAATAGTCGGTGGCGTTGCCACCCTGAGACAAACTATCTTTATAGGTATCTAAGCTACCCCAGTCAGCTGCAGCTGTAGCCTCGCCCTCTTTGGCTGGCAAATCCCCATTTTCAATATAAAATTCAATTATTTCGTGGACTGCATAACGAATAACTTTTTTATGTGTCTGCGGAATATTATTATTTTTTTTTTTATTCCTGCCGATTTTGTTTGGCGTTTTTTAACATTGGCGCCGCGTCAATTGTGATTCAATTTTTTGATTGAATTTTCCCGTCGCTTATGCTGATTGCGCACTTAGCGTCGCATTTGCAATTAATTTAAATGTTTGCCATAAAATCCGCATTAAATATTAATTTTGCATTTGCGGTCGGTTTGCCGCTTCAATATTATGTTTATTATCGTTATGGGCGTTGCTGTTGTGGCATATTCAAACAGTTAAAAGCGCAAATTATGATCTGATGAATGATAAACTAATTAATTAATAATGTATTAAGCACCTGAGAAAGGTAAGAGAGAGATAGGAACTAGGAGAGAAAGTAGAAGAGGATGAGTAAATCGCGAATTAACATGTTCACTGAATCGAAAGTTGAATTTGTGGACTGCTGCATGACAAGAAAGAACGAGCGACAAAGAGAGAGAAAATAGTAGTAGGCGAAACATTGCACATAGAGGAAGAGCAAGAGAAAAGGGTAGATTGAGATTGAAGAAGTACGGAGAGCAGGAGAGACAGGCACACAGATAGAGAAAGATAGATATAGAGAGACTTATACAGACAGTGAAGTGAAAAGGAAAGATAGAAATAAATAGAGCGAGAGAGAAAAACAGAGACAAAGAGAGAGAGACAGAGAAATATAGAAGGAGGCAGATAAAGAGAAATAGAGAGGGAGAAACGCACAGAACGAAAGAGATAGATATAGAGAAAGAAAGAGAGGGAGGAAGAAAGAGAGAGAGAAAAAGCGATAGAGAGAGAGAGAGCGAGAGAAACGCACAGAAATGGATAGACAGAGAGAGAAACGCACAGAAGGAGAGGGAGAGAGAGAGAAACGCACAGAAACAGATAAAGAAAGAGAGAGAGAGAGAGAGAGAGAAAAGCACACGATGAGAGAGAAAGAAAGACAAGAAGAGCGAAATAGAAAAACAGAAGAACAGAGGGAGTCAGAGACAAGCAGAACGAGATAAATATGTAAAACTTAATGCTTAAATACTTGATCAAATAAATCCAACATTATAAATTCTGAAGCAATTCCTATCACGCACTGCATTCCCCATAGAGATTTATTATGATATCTGAAGAGGAAGGATCTTAGAAGACATTGTATAAATTGGTTTTGTAATTTATAGATTCTTCCAACTATGGCTGGCACACAGCTGCACAGCTGCTCAGCTGCTTGTGGCCTATGCGCAGTTACATATTTAACATTTGCCACTTGTCTGGCGGGCAGCCCACATAAACTTTTGTGGACCCATTTTAAATGTTTGTGTACGGCTCGCTGTCGGCCCTTTTATGGGCGGACAGCCAAATGGACATTTCACAAACAAAAAGCGAAGAAGAGGAAAAAATGGAGGAAACAAAAAACTTGCAGACAGACAGACGCTCGAGTCGCACCGTGGGACATTTTTATCTGCGGTTGTTTTATTTATGCAGCAGCAGCTGCAATTCAGCGAAAAACCGAGCTAAAAAGAGGTCTGGACAGATAGATATATGTAATGTAAATATATATATGTATATCTCTTTTTGCAACTGCTAAAGAACTTCAGAGCTGTAGAGCTCGTTTATGTAATGCTTAATTTAATTAGTATAAAGTGTATAGAGAAAGAGAGAGAGAGAGAGAGAGAAAGAGAAGAAATCAAGCTGCTCATAAAACAAATTAGTTTAGGCTTCTGCTCGAATTGATATATTGATGTATGCATACAGAGTGTATGCCAATCAATCAATACATAATCATCAGCTAACAGCCGAGTCTATCCTTGAACTTTGGCAGGTCCAAAGAGTAGAAAAACAAAAATGAACTAAACTGCCAAATGATTAAATGATAATTTGTCAGTGGCAGCTGCTGCGCCTAAACTAACACAGCACAAAAACTATAACACACAATGTGTGTATGTGTGTGTGGCACATTGGCCAAAACTTGCCTGCCACGTTAAAAATTGTGTGCCAACAGCAGCAGCAGCAGCAGCAGCAGCAGGCGCCACTGCAGCCAATCGAGTTGCCGCTGCATTTGGTTTTCCTTTTCTCTTTTTTTTTTTTTTTTGCGTGCCTCTATTGTTGTCATTGTTGTTGTTGTTGTTGTTGCTGCTGTTGCTTGTGTTTCGTCGTCATGAATATTTAATGAAATTAGCTCAAGATACTTGCAACGCGCGCTGCGGCTGTGTGTGTGTGGCAAGCAGAGCTCAGCAGTTAGCTAGCAGAGCGTCTGAGTCACGTCTCTGGCTTTGCCTGCTACACGTCTTTACCTTCCGGAATTTCAAATTAAAAATTGTTGCAGCAACAGAAAATGCGAGCAAATGCAATGCGTAAACAACTAATTGCCAACGTTTAGCCCCCAAAAACATAGTTTAGCCTAGAGCATATTGAAAGATGTGAAAACTTAAGAACAAGAGAGCAAGTAATAATAATAATAATACAAATAAATAACTTTTAGCTCTATTTTTTTTTACTTAAGTGTTAATATTAAATAGATATATATTAAAAACTACGTCAAATATATATACAGTGCTTAAATAAATATACTCTTCTGGCACAGCAATCCGAAAAACTATAGAATGGCCAAGATATGCGTATATGTTAAAGCTGCTAAAAGTAAAAGTAATATATATAAATGGCACAGGAAAATACTTTAAAAAATAATACGTTTTTTCCATTTTTATCTCCCAAATTTTTTCAAATTTTCTGCGCCTTAATTCAGTCCAAACTAAATTACACTTTTTTATTTTCTCTTAATTATTTCAAATTTTCTGCGCCTTAATTCAGTCCAAACTAAATTCCCATTTAAAGTGAAATTTTTCACATAAATTTTCTAATTTATTAAAAATTCAACAATTCATAAATCAGGTGTTGAAAATTATAGCAAACATTTTATAAATATTTATTAAATTTATGGCATTTGTATTTGTCGAGTGCATCCTATAGATATGCATTCAGACAGAGCTCTACCTATATTTTAACTATATATATTTTATTTATATTTTAACTATATATTATCGATAAATGTATGCATGAGCGATGCATGCAAAAACAAAAAAAAAATAGAAATGGTAATAAATAAATGGACTTTCGATTGACAGGGAGCGGAGAGGAGATGAGCTCTGGAATGCTCTGCAGAGGTGTTGCCCCAGTGAATTTCATAATACGCAATGCGAATGCTGCGCTTCAGTCAATACAGAATTTTCGAAATGCCCGCGGCCATATAAATCATAAATGGTCAACGAGCAACAGCACAGAGGGAGGGGCGGGTGAGTGGGCGGACAGGTGGGTGGGTGGATGTGGCAAATATCAACATGACCAAAAGGCAACAAAAAAGGTTCGCAGTTGAAACAGATGCCGAGCCTAAAAGTATGCAACGCTTGATTTATAGCAAATAAACGTGAAAGCATGCTGCCCCAACACATCTGCAATTTGTTGCAAATAAAAACTTAAATTTTAAAGAGATTTACGAACGCTTCGAAATATAAGAATATTAAAATCTCTTAAATTAAACTTTACTTGTAAGTTGAAAAATCATCTCCATTGATATTTATCTAGGAACCAATTGGAACCAGTGCAAAATGCAAATTTGGATATTTGGGCACTCGTTATTCGTCATGTAACAGGCAGAGGTGGGCGTGGCACACGCCAATAAGTATTTTTATTTTTGTGCTGCATTATGAGCTGAGTTGTTTTATGCACCTTCCCTTCTTATGAGCCTTAGGTAAAGCTGCTATACAAATTTTCAAGCTTAACTTTAATGATCGATAGCAAATTATTATTTGAAAACTATTTCTTATTATATTCAGTTATTTAAATGTTAACTTTATATTTTTATATGGGCTATTTTATAAAATGCTCATTTATCTTGAGTTTCAGATTCTAACTTCACCTTTGTGCTTTCTGCAAAGCGTTCTTGTCTCAGCTTTATTTACGAGCTGACTTACTTTAAAAGCATTAACAATTGATAAATGATATTTGCACGCAAATTGTTTTTCCAGCCAAGAAACTTGTCGCCAATGAAAAACAAACATGGCCACTGTGCTCTGCACACTCACGGGATAATATATTTTAGACTATGCCACTCGGATGCTGCTGCAAGTTGTATGCCTTGTTATTATCCTTGCAGCAACAGCAGCAGCAGCAGCAGCAGCAGCAGCAGTGGCAGCAGTGGCAGCTCCTGCTGTTGACACACAAAAAAGCCACAGCCGACAATTGTATGGCGGGCGTCTATACTAGCGACTGGAGACTCTACGAAGGATGAGTGGGCAGCAGGCATTTCAACGAATGGGCGTGGCCAGGCATAGTTGAGACGACAAGGAGGCCACTGTGGATGATGTTGATGATTATGAGGCTTGTCGCGGAAGGGCGCACAATAAAAGTGCAGCGTCATTGAGTACAGCTTTAGAGCTTTTTTTTGCTTTTATACCCTATAAACATGTGCAATGTGGCCAATAGCACGTGAGAGCTTGTTAAGCTAACAAAACTCTTTCAATGATCTACTCTATAAGATAAGTGAAAGTCATTATCGATAACTTAAGGTTATCGATAAATATTATTAAATCAAATGTATATACACAATATTTACAATTATTATCCAATAAAATATGTTAAGCTTACTTTAATATGCATTTATTAATTTTTAATATGACACACATTTTTTTCATGGCTATTATTACTATCGATTTTCGATAAGAATACTTAACAGTTTATATATTATTATTATTAAAGTGAAGAGTTATTCAAATGGGTGTATTATCGTTATCGTTATCGATAAGTAATACGTGTATATAATTCGTTCCTTATCATGACAGTGACTTTGTTTTTGACAAATCTACCCAATTGGGTCTCTATAATTTTATCATTTCTTTGTGCACAATTCGCGTTTCAAGGACAGGCCACGCCTTAAGCTAGAGTACATATCAAATATATATATACATATATATGTATAGCTAATAATATGGAAACTGAATTGCTTTTGTTATGGAACAAGCTGTTGGGCCCATAGAATCTGGTTTAGGCCATGATTTTGATTGTGCACTTGCCGCCAGCTGTGCGCTCCACATTGCTGCTCTGTGAAATCAGAGTTTTTATGCGCTGCATCATAAAGACAGTGCCAAATGCAAAGAAAATAAAATATTAAAGAATACAACAAGCCAAGGCAGGTGGGCGTGGCACATAAAAAGAGAAGAAACAAAAACAAAGCAACTTAGCTGCGAGATAAGCACTTTATATGGCAGCGACAAGTGACGTGAAAAAAAGTAATTTATCTGGCAAGAATATAAGAGAAATTACAGGCACGCGACTCTCAAACGCTGCGCCCAAACACCCACGCCCACGCCCACGCCCACCCACTAAAACCTGCACACACTCGCTGGTGCCATAAAAAATGCATGAACAAATTCTTGAGGGCATGGGAACGCCGAAATGTTGCTCACTTTTGGGTGAAACGTGAAAAACGAAAATGATTTGGAGTTTTATTTTTGGCTGCCTTTGATTGGGACATTCGCTGAATTTCGAATTTCCGTGTTTGCTGTTTTACGGCCGGAAATCTCATTTACTTGCGGTTTAAGCAAATAGCACCAGTTTAATAGACTTTTCATTAGCCAAAGTGCCAGGTAAATGAACCCGAAAAAAACAGCTAAGAAATGGGTTTGCATAATTAATAATACAAAAATGATTAATGATATATAACAGCAAAAATTCCATAGAGCGTCCAGATATGTAAGTGGATTTTAGATATAGAGGAAAACAAATGTTTTTCATTCAATTTTTATTAAGCATATTTGTTGTATTTATATGTATTTACTTTAAGTCGGAGCGATTAGTTTGCATAGAAACTCAAGTCCAGACTTTTTCTCAATTGACTCAGCTGTTTAGCCTGATCAGTAAGACACACATATAGTATAAATACTTTTGAAAGTCGATGACGTTTCTTTTGAAGAAACATATTGCGTAGCAAGATTAAAGTTATCCATAAAAACATGTTTCTTTAATGCACTTGAAAATGAATATTGTCCTTCATAAACATTGATAAAAATAGCAGAGGAATATTGTATGTTTTATTAATGTAAGCAATTCAATAATATTTCAATCCCATAACTACGCAAATAAATGCGTATAATTTTGTATAGCTCAAATCCCTTTGGGGCCAAGCGGAAAAAGATGTATTAAGCCCATCGAATGCCATCAAGACCAATTCCCGTTACAATCTTGCGGAACTTTCTTGCAATTTATGTGAGTTTTTACACACCCACTCACACACCCACATCTACATTTACCTAACCCTGGCCCTCTTAACATTTGTTGCCAATTTTACACGCCATAAAAATCGCACCTTTCCCCCCAAGGGGGAGAAATTTGGAACAACCAAACTCAAGAAATCAATGTTCCCTCTGCCAGCCGAACTACCATCCCCAGCAAGGCGGCAGCAGCAGCAGCCCCCAATTGGCAAAAACCACAAATATGCATAATTTATACAAACACAAGTGAAAATCAACTCCCACACACACACACACCCACACAGCCACCCCCGAACACATACACGCATACGCAATCAAATGAAATCCATATTGACAGAGCAGCTGTGAGGAGCGCGGCAGAAAGGGACAGCAAATGAAGTAATATGTGTGAGAGGAGAACGGCATAGGCACAGAGCCAGGCCGTCTGCACATAAATAACTAAATAATTGTTTTAATAAAATTAAAAGCTAAGCTTTAGATGACAACGCTTACCTTAGACATAACGGTTTGCTGTATCGATGCTCGCAAAAAAATTTGATTTCTTGTTGTTTTTTGCACAAAAAAAAAAGCCGTCGGCCTAACGCTTTTGTGGTATTTGTTGCTGTTGCTGCGGTTATAGTGAGTTCGCCTTTCCAGAAACTGCGTCGTTGTTGTTGTTGCTACTGCTGCTGCTGCTGGGTTCGAGCTTGGCGCTTATTGCTGCCCAAAGGTTGATAGTATAACAAACAAAAAACAAATAGCAGCAACAAAATACTAATAGCAACGCACAACTAATTTGCTTTTAGTTAATTATCAATAATTTGTGTGTCAGTGTTGTTTTCTTTTTGTTTTACTTTTGCTTTTACTTCCTATTAATATGCGAACAGAATTCGCGCCGTTTCTTACGTCCCTGCTTTTTCACTTCTCCTAATTTGTAACGGTAAAATCCTAACAGCACAACACACATACACACGAACACGAACGCGCACTCAAACAGTAAATTTCGGGTACGTAAATAGTTCGAAAGCAGTTAAAAAGCAATTGGGGTTTCAGCACAATTGTTTATGTTTTTATTAATGAAATTTATTATATTTATTTTGCATTTAAATGTATTGATTTTTTTTTGGCGCGTTCATTTGTCTTATTTTTTAATCTGCAATGGTATTACAGTTTGTGCTCGCGTTTGAACGATGCGTCGCCACATCCTACGAACAGAACGAATCACCGGAAACTGAAACTGAAATCGCGGCAGTGTGCCCTGAACCACCAAAGCGCAGCGGTGGTATTTTTTCGGAAACATGCGAAGAGCCTAAATTTGTCCGTCGGAAAATACCACATGCAGCTTAAAGTTGCATTGGCAAAGCTGGGGTGTACATTTTTAAAATGAATAGTAATATAAATATATCAAGTAATTATTAAATACAAATTTAATGCATGGCACAATTTTAACATTTTTGTAACGATCAGGTTAGCTCATTCAAAATAAATTATGTTATGCCTATTAAATTACGTTCAAAATGCGCGCCTTCACGCATAGGTATTTTTAAATGTTCCAGTGGCTGGTAACACTGCCACTTGATTCTGATTGCATTTAAATCCGCAAAAAACACCTGAACTGCAGACAGACCTTCATTCCAGTTGTTTATTCATATGTATTACAATTAAAGCATTTTAATTAACTAAAAAATGTTGTTTCGAAGCAGGACTTTCTCCATAGACCTTTAAACAACAATCGAGTTCTTAGCGAACAGGCACCCAACTTTCCAAAACTTCGCCATACTTCTTACGATCTGAAAAGTGAAATTAGACAAAATCAGTTTCCAATGAGTCTGGAAAGCTTTAGCAAGAAAATATATCGTACCTATCTTTGGGAAGTCCTCGGGATGCAGTTCAACGTAATGCCGGAGCACGGCATCGCGCTTCGCCAGATACTCATTGCGCTTATTATCCAGGAAGTAGCCAACTCCGCCGCCGATGAGTGAAAACAAAATATGTTTTTGTATACCTGTATAGAAATGAGATTTAGTTATTATTTCAAATATAAAAAAAAAAAACAATGTTACGTCACAGTCGTGCGTCGCAAACTTACCCGAGAAAACGGGCTTACGGAAACCCCAGTTAATGAATAGCACGGCGCCAAAACCGGCTATGGCGCCGGCCAATGGATTCCATATTGGCGACAAGAATGTAGGCTGACGGGTGCCTTTATTTGTCAATAGTTCCAATGGATCGTAGACACCCGGATCGCCCATGTTGACAAAATTTCACAGCTAAGAAAATGTGACCAGTTGGTGAAAACAGAAAAATAGCCAGTTTCTCACCATATGTCAGCTGCTTATCGAGTGTGCACTAAACACATCGCCTGTGCTATATCGATAAGAGTACGCAGTGGAAATGTGTGGTGTGGCCAGACTGATACAAAATGTATTATTTACTGCTTGTTGACCAAACACTAAACACGGTTACATTATACTGTCAAGCAGTAATTAGAGCAAAGCAGATGTGTGCAGAGTTGAAGGAGCAAAGCAACTAATTCTGTAAGCTGCATAGTGTTCGCTTAACGTTGCCAGATCTTGTTAAATGAAAAGTTTTTTGTTTTGTCTTTATTTTACGTTAATGTTTCAAAATTGTTTTACAATAGTTTTACATAAAACAGCGCTGCACAAAGCTCGCAAAAGGCAATTCAAAACTGTGTGTAAGGCATTGTAACTGTAAACTTTAAGGCAACATTTTACTTCTTTTGTTTTGTTTTGTTTTTAAGCCAAACGAAAATTTAGTTTTCCTTTTTTTTTTTCTTTTTACATAAGACATTGAAAGCGCAAGTAAAATGTGATTAGGCACAATTATTACATGTATATAAATATACTAGTGTTTTTTCCACGCATTTAAGCCATTAATGTACAGCTTATACATAAATATCTATATCAATATTATTTCTACAGGTAGTTTAGAAGGCAAAACTGTTTTTTGTTTTATTTCAAAAAATTAAGACATTAAATCTACTTATAAACAAAATGGGAGTTTTTTCGGCACAAATAAAGAAAATCATTGTCGAGTTTTTTTCAAAAAACCAGCGAAAAAAATAGTTTTGTTTTTCTTTTGCAAATAAACTAGAAATGTATAAAAGAAAGCAAAAATATAAACTAAACTAAGGCAAAAGTGTATTAAAATTAAATTTTCTTCCTTTTTTTTGTTTTTGTTTTTTTTTTTTTTATCTTTCAAATTGTACTTAAACATAAACAAGATCATCAATTAGTTAAGCGTAACTTTTGTGTTGTTTTCCTTTTTTTTTTTGTTTGTTTTTAAAGAAATGTATTGCATAAAAGTTGTTTAAAACTTGCTCTACATAAGTATTTTAAATATATATATATATAAATTTATACCTTTATGTATATTTGTATATATATTTAGTTAGGTTTATTCTGTTTGCTTTGCTATTCTTTTAAAGCAATGACACATAAGTAGCACTTTAAATAGATTTGAACAACATTTGCCAATTGGGCATACATCATTATATATAGTAGTAAATAGTTATATATATATATATATATATATATATATATATATATATATATATATATATATATGTATGTATATATATAGATCAAATTGTAGTTAGTTTTTCTTTTGCTTGCTTGTTTGCTTTAACATAGTTTTCAATTTCTTGCATAAGGAATGACATTCGCATAGAAAATCATATGTTTAAACTATAAAATAGATAAGTAGTGTAGTTGGGCGAGAGGCGGGTTGAGTAGCTGTCTAATATATAACTAGTTATATATCTTTCTTTATACATATATATCTATTTATATATATGTATATATATGCCTTACCCACACATATATATATATACATATACGTATAAGGCATATATATACACACACGCACACACAATTATAACACGTCTTTTAGCATAGCTCACTATGCCTGTAGGTGTGTGTGTGTGTGTTTCTGTGTCTGTATTTGTTATTTTCTTTTTCCAATCGATTTCCGCTTTTCTTTTCTCTAAGTCTCCCCGCTTTTGTCTTTAGGATACGGAACTTATTGCATTATGCGGCGACCCCATCTGTGTGAGCACCTTGTCCAGCCACTGCAGCGGCCCGTGTAAATGTATTTCAATCCAACAGGGTGTCGATGTCACATCCTGTCGATGGTATTCGGCTCCCCAGCCCTTCACGAATGACATGCGGATCGTGCACATTTTCGTCAGCTCGTAAACGGCCTCGAAGCCGTTGTTCACCGATTGCGACAGCAGTTGAGCAAATTCCTGATTGTTGAAGATCTTCAATGAGCAACCCGGCGGTATCTTGCAAACGGTGCTCGGATGGAAGCCATGGTGATAGTTGCAGTTGCGCGACTGCACAAATATCGCTGAATCGGACAAGCATTCGGCATAGACCTCGCCGGTTACGTAGTACAGATGAACGCCTTTACCTGATAAAGATAATGATAATATAATCATAATCAATACACAAATTTAAACTTAATCAACTATGATAACTATTTAGCCACCTACCTATGTGACGGCGTGTATTCTCTATGGTACTGTTGCGATTGACATTGCTCAGCTGGCCGAGGCAGCAGCGATCGGAGTTGTTTGATGGATTCGTAAAGCCGTCGACAATGACCGAATTGTTATTGCAGTGGAACACCTCGCCGACACGGCAGTTGAGCTCATAGTAGGCAATGGATGCCCAAAAGGCTGGCTCCGAGTAGCTAACCTGAGCCACATCGCCCATCTGGGCGTCGAGCATTTGTGTGCCATCGTTTGGATTGTTGGAGTTGCCATCCTCGGAGGGGCTGTAAGCGGGCGGCGGTGTACCAGCCAGGCTCTCGTACGGTGAATTTGGATTGGAGTTCACGGAACTGGGGCTGCCCACCGAGGTGTTGCTATTGCTGAGACTGTGCGAGTTGAAGCCGCTGTTCGAGTAGCTCACATTGTGGGGCATGCTCGGCTCGGCCATCTGATTGAACTGGAGCATCGAGTGACCCGGCGCGAATTCCGAGTGACGCGGCACTAAAACTGGCGGCAATACTGGACTCTCCACGCGCTTGTAGTGATACGGATTGATGCAGACCTCCTTCTGTTTGGCGCTGAACGGATATTGGCATAATTCGAGCGGTTTCAGTTCGTGATGCGACTGTAGATCCGGCCAGCGCCAAACGCGGCAATAAATCACATGCGGCAGGCCTTTGCGATGAGATACCTGAGTGGAGAGAAGTACGGATTAAACGTTTGAACTAAAAGATTCGAATATTAGAATAATTGTTTAACTCGCATTTAAATTGTTACCGAGAATTTCATAAACGTTTTTGAGTATATTCATTTAAATTATATACTACTCATACTACATCCTTCACTACTACTGCTTTATCTATCACTAATGACATATGCCTACAATATATAATATATATATATATATATATGTATATATACCTACTACTATATCTACTACTATTTTCTACCCATACCTTACTACCACCGACTTCTACCTAATATATCTACTAGTATATATCTCTAGTTACAGCTATATCTATTATTACATCAATATGCATTGAACATATAGTAGTTCTAGCTCCTATTATGCTACTACTATTAATCTATAGTTACTACTATATCTACTACTACCTGCATATTTCTACTACTGTTCATCTATCATTACTACTATATCGACTAAAAATTGCATATTTCTTTTACTTATATCTATCATCTTCTATCTATCTATAGGTTCTACGGTATCTACTACTACATTTACCATCTATACTATCTGCTACTTTTAGCTGTACCTTCTACAATATATACCAACAACTTCTCTACTACACTCTATACTCTCTTCTTATATAGTCTTCCCTCCATTATATATTTTGCATGCCTTGAAAATGTGATACTTTCACTTACTAATGTAGTTTATCATCTTCCCTTTTCACTCTTACCTGTAATCGTCCGTCGAGCGATCGTGGTATGGTCACACACTTGGACGGCTGACCGGGGCAGGATAGGGCACGTTCTAGTTCCTCGATGGCACCTTTACGCTTCTTGAGCTTCTTTACCAAACTGTCGACGGCCTTCTCCGCCCACTTCTCCTCCTCATCGCCCTGTTTCCAGCCCAACAACTTCTTGACGGCCGGCGATTGGAATGAGAAGAGGGTGCCCAATGTGGTAATGGCGCTGCTTGTGTTCGACTCGACATCATCGGTGTCCATTCTGTGGATGTGGTGGTGGTGGTGGTTGTTGCTGCTGCTACTGCTGCTGTTGTTGTTGTTGTTATTATTATTGTTGCTATTGGTGCCACTACTGTTGTTGTTGTTGTTTTGGGGTGGAGTCACCCGATAACCGGTATAACTATCAACGGGCGGATAGTCTGTGAATAGACCAATGCAAATACGTTAGGCATACAACATGGATTTACATACACACATCAATATCAATATAAAATGATATATACATATGTATATACATATATGTATATAGAAAGCCACGATTAGATTGGATTTAAGCAACGCCCACAATAGACTTGGCCATGTGCCCAGCTTCAAATAAAGTCGTTGTCTGATTGATTGAAAGGGGAAGCCAAAGGAGGGGTCTCAAATGGTTGTTGTTGTTACATTTGCTGCCGGGCACAAATCATGCTTGACTCCGCCCCCCGCTTCGCTGGTCAAGGTCAGCGTCCATTGCATGCAAATCGTAAAATTCAATTTATATATATTTCTATATTGAAAAGAATAATACTCTCTAGAGATATCAATCGGCAAATGCAAAATACACAAGTGTTTTTAATAAGAATTCATTTTCATACGGCTTGGAAATTATTTTATTTTAACTAATTAATAACAATTCAGTTTCAAGGGAGAGACTTTTATCTCATAGCTGACGTCAGTTGCCAACACACAGAGAGAAATGACTCAAAACGTATTCAAATCGTATTGGACAGTGGGCGAGAATCTAATAAGAAAGTTGCAACTGCAAATAAGAATGGCGAGCCAACATTTGCATTAGTATTTAAAGTGTCAAATTGGGCAATGGGTATAATTCTAATAAGAACATTTCTATTATCTCAATAACGCTTAAATTTGTCTACAGTTTGAAAATTGACCAAGGAAACTGAAACTAAAAAGGATTTAAATATTTTATATATATTTACAATTCACCAAGCACAGAGAGAAATTACATAAAACGTATTAAAATCGTATAGATATATCGGATAGAGGATACATTTCCAATAAGAAAGCTATAACTCTTTTGATTAACGATTTGAATTTATTTAAACGTAAATATCTCCGTAAATATTTAATAAAAATTACTGATTAATCTTTTTACAACTCCTTGGTTTTATTTCTTAAACCATAACTAGGCATACATTTATATTCACATATTTGTCACTAAATTTTGACCAATTTTAGTTAATAATTTATTGAAATATGCCAATAGATTTGACGCTCACACTGACTCACTCCATTTCGCTTTGCTTTGCTTTGCTTTGCTTTGCTCATGCACAAAGCAAATTAATTTTATGCTTGAGAAATGCCAGTTTTATGGCCATCTTCGAGGCAAGTGTGACTCGAGAGGCCGGGCCAATGAAATAAGTCGCTGACTCATTGTAATGATCCAAAATACTAAATACGAAAAATCACAAATAAAGTTATAGGTATTTATAGCCTGGCTAAAGTAAAGTACCTGCTCATATACTATATTTTAATCTATTCGATGAATTATATATATTAAGTTGAGTAAAGTCATGTGACGTATTGTGCCAAATTGAATGGAACTTAGGATCTTTTCAGAGAAAGCTTTTATTATTTGTTTTCAGTTGGATGACTTTACTCAAAAACATGAGAAAGAACAAAGGGTCTACCCAAAGCTTAAACCAAGTGAGCAGCTCTTGTAGGGCAGATTTGGACAGTGTTAATACATACTGAAGAAATATACAATCATTTCTTTAAGACAATAGAAATTTAGAGGTAACAGATTGCTAACACTAATACTCAGAAAAACTGAACAAGAGAACTAATAAGAACACTAATACTGGACTAGTATTGAAAGAAATACATTACTAATAGTAATCACAATAATAATAGTAATCCATAATGAGAAATTCTCGGACTACATAATTGAATTTTATTAGCAATGCTAATACCTATCAGTTATTACAAATAGTTAATACAAAATATTAATGATAAAGCTAATACTAATACACTAATGCTAATAATAGAATCAAAGCTAATATTAATATGAATGATAATGCTAAAAATAATACATTACTGCCGTTGCTAATACCAATTTTAATGATAATGCTAATAGTAAATACTACAAATTTTAATACCAAAACTCACACTCAGACTGATGCTAATGGTAATGCTAATATTAATATTAATATAGCTAATAGCTAATAATACTTATTTGGCTCGGTTCTTAGTATTGATATAATTAGTATATGTATTAGTATATGAGAATGCCAATACTAACGGTTAATATCAATACAAATTCCTATATTAGAACCACTTTAAGTAACAATACTAAATACTGTATTTAGCTCTAGTTCTAGGCCCCTTTTGCCCCACTGTATCAGACACAGTAGAGTGCATTACCGATCAGCTCGACGTGCATCATAATTAGCACATGGCAGAGATAACACCATGAGCCAATGTTCTGTGCAACTTGTCACCACCAAAGTGAGGCCCGTTTGCCCCACCAGCCATCCCACCCATGATCCACCCCTCGACCACGTCGGCCACTCTTGACCGGGTACGCATTACTGTTAACGGTAAAGACAACAATTCCATTTGAATTATGACATTTCAATGCAAACCGCATTACTCGAAGAAAATACAACTAAAGCAAAGTATGTGCTATCTCTCTCCCTCTTCCGATCTCTTGCTTGGGATGACAGCTGATACAATTTAATAAGAGTGAGAAAATCTAATTGAAAGAAAATTTGTTGTAGCAATTAATTTCGATTTCATTTTCAACGTTATTTTCCCCCCGCGATTTTTTTTTTTCCACTTGGGTTGGCAAATTTGAAATCCAATTTCAAAACCAATTAAATGCCGACAATAAATCAACAAGTGCAACACTTGGGGACACCTCCTAACACGCCTGCCACACACTCGCACACACACACACACATAGATACACATATTGGCCAAATTAGCCGCCGCGTGAATTAATTTTCAACATTTTTCTGTGGCCTACGCGGGGCGTTGCCCGACTTAATTTTTTTTTTTTTTGTATGTTGACAATTTGTTTGGTTGCTGCCACAATTTGCGGCCGCCCCAAAAAGTCAACAACGCCTCAGGGTATCCCCCTGTCAACTAACTACTAAGCCGCCATATAACGCCCCCCCCCCCCTCTCACTTGTAATTATCGCAATATTTGAGCAGCTGGCCACAGCCTTGCATAAAGCCTAAATTGGTGCTCCATCAACTCGAACTCTGTGTGTAAGCATTCAAATTTTCTATAATTGACCCCCCTGAGGCGCACCTCACACTCCCAATCGACAAGCAGTTCTGCAGGTGGTGGAATTTTCGACTTATTGACAAAGATCATTGTTGCCTTTACGGCGTATTTCATAAGAACTCTGCCCACCGGCTGGCCACAGCTGCTAATCTTCAAAAAAAAAAAAAAGGGGGAGATTTCAATGCAAATAAATAAAATACCATACGGCCTTATTTATTATTTATATTTACAGAGCAAAGAAATAAATAAAGTAAATACTTGGAAGACATAACTCAGAATTATCATAACAAATGTATGAAATATTTAGAACACTTAGAAGATACTACAATGTAGTTTAAAACTAAATAAATATATATAGAATTCATGTTTGTTTAAGGTTACTTTGTTAAGATTTGATTTCTTATAAAGATAAATTCAAAATAAAACTCTATATGACAATATAGAGACTGCTCTATAGTCTTTTATATATCTAATAGAATCACAATAACTAAAATCTTATTAAAATTAGATTAAAGATACAACTATCTATAATATAGCAATATATCTATAATATGTTACCACTAAAGAAGTCTCAGTAGTATTTTTTTAAGATTGCAATTTTTATGACAACTCTAAAGCAAATTTTGTTGGGACTTAACTTTGTATAGAAATAGACTAAAAGATAAACCTTTATATGATGCTGCATAGAACTTATCTATAGTCTCGCTTAAGCTTAGGAGCTATAATATAATCCTCAAGTCTATAATAATAGTAAATGCAACATTGTAATAAATGTAGAAAAAACTTTTTTCAACAATCTAAACTCGTCTTAATTTATAATTAAGCTTTTCTACAACGCACACTTGACTTCCTTTAAAGTTTCTTTCAGCAAGCATTTACAACATTTTTATTGAGCCGAGCTGAGCCCAGTCATCAGACTGACAATAATTCGCGACTACAATTAAAGAGCAATAAACGTAAACTTCAATTACAAATTAACCCCGTCTGATCGATAAAATGCGTGACACGAGAGAGCAAGAGAGACGCGACCACGCACTGTACGGGCAGCTAGTAAAGTTCCAGAGATTCCTTACAGGAAAAATCTTAACAACCTAAGTCATAACTCAAACGACGCTTCGTTCCACTGCCGGAGCAGGCCCTCAACAATTCACAGGAGTCGGCAGCAGGAATCACAGATTTTTTATTTTGTATGGCAGGCACGCATTCGCGCATGCGTATCATACAATTCCAATCAATAATCAATCATAAATGCGGCAATGACAATAAAGCGTAAATCAAAGAGAGCCAGGTAGATCGAAAGAAATGCAGTAGCCAAAGTCAGAGCGAGATGCACAGCGAGAGCGAGTGAGTGTGTGTGTGTGAGAGAGCGAGAAGGAAGACAAAGTTATCGCAACGCTTCCGTTGCCATTGAAAAATGTCAAAAAACGGAGACGGAGGACCTGCGCATGTGTGAATGTGGACGTGTGCATGTTCGTGTGTGCATATGTGGGGACATGTGTTTAAAAATAAACAAATAATGCAAGCGAACACAGCGCAATGATGATAAATTACAAGGCAAAAGGCAAAGCAGAAGCAAAGTTTGATTTGGTTAGGAAAAGTCAAGAAATTAAATAGACGAGAAATCAATAAAAACAAAAATAAATACAAATTATAATTAAACAAAAGTGTGGTAAAACTGTGTGCCCGACTAGTAGATACCTCTTGGTACAATTTAAAAATTGGTAAAAATAAAATTTCAATAGGGATATAATTGATTATTTAATAAGAGAGTGGAAACTGTATGATTAACATATTTATGTATTTTAATAATAATAAATATATTTGTGGGCATCTATCATTTTTCGTTTATGTACCTCTATATCTTCGATATTTCCAAATCTAGTTTCATTTTTTTTTTTTTATTTATTTATTTTTTTTTAAATAACTTTAGAAGTCAAAAGTAGATAGAATTAATATTATAAGTTTTATATCTATATAAATCCATATAGAGATTGGACATATCAAATATATTGATTATCCAAAATAAAAGCTTTCAACATTTTCATTGTACCCAAGAATTAGTAATCTTTACAATTACAATTACAACAAAGTTCCCTAATTTGGGTGCAGGGTATAAACTTATCAATAGCAGAAAACCGAAAAATATCAAACATACACATGATGAAAGAGTGGACGCAGAAAGAGAACTCGGACTTGGTAGCTGTTGCTGTTGCTGTGTGTGGTTCTTCACGGTTCTTCGATGGTTGCGGCGACGGCGTTGGCGATGGCGACTTCTGCTGCGCTTGTTGTTTCTCTGCGCTTGTCGACGTTTAATGGCAATTGCAGATATTATTCTTATTTATTTATACTGCACGGCACACGCACCAGCACCAGCACACGCGTACATGTACACGTACACAGATATACATACACAGGCACTCACACTCACATACACGCATACCAAATCTATAAAATCAGCATCCAAATGTTATGCGAGACCCTCCACAAAGGCGGCCGTATTTAAATTACAACAAAAATATACACACAACGGACGACAGCCAACGAAGTTACATTTTTCGTTCAACGAGCTTTTCAGTTAATTTGATTAAATATTATTGTTTATAAATAAGTGCGCGTAATATTCGCATGCATACAAAAGTTCATTCAATAATTTGAGATCGAAACGGCAGCAAGACGACAAAATAAACCCCGCGAAACGCTAACAAAAACACAACTGAACGAAGCGAACGATCGACGACGAATGTGAAGCGACCGAGCGACCGAGCGAACGAGAACAAGCTAAACGAAGTCTCTGAGCACGAGCATCTGAGTATCAGGGCTGGGTGTGCTGTGTGTGTGTGCGAACAGGAGCAAAGTAACTATCGTCTAGTTAAAATTACATTGTAATCGATAGCTAAGAGACGTTGCCAAGCCGTACTTACGAATTGTTATAGAGTAACAAATGCATTGCCTTACCAAAAGGCAACGATAGTTGCTGTGTGTAGCCCTGGTTTTGAGTAACTGCTGAGTGACGTATTGTGGTTGCCTGCCGCCGTTTGTGTAGAAAAACCACAAGCAACACACCAACACACACACACACGCATACAATTCTTATTTTAAACAAATCAAAAGTATTTAATGTGAAGGGGTGAGTTGGGGGCGCCAAGCAGCCCTGCACGTGAACACAAACGTGTGGGCTGCAATCAAACTGTAAATGCTGCCACAACAAGTGCAGGGTGCGCAATAAGAGAGAAAGAGGAGGGGGGGGGGGGGGGCAGAGCATTTAAATCGAATGAACAAAATTCTTGCACGCCGCGTTGCCAACCAAAAACTATTCGGTCAAATTGCAATTTGGCGTTGCCAGATATGTGTACCAGCAGGCGTTCGAGGCGCGGGGCACCACTCTTAATATTGCCTAGTTTTTATTGCGTGTTTAACACTACTAAACGCGAATTTATAGCCAACATGGGTAACATAACGCAGTTGTCGTAAAAACCGAAAATAGTCATGAAGCGCACCCCCACACAAAAAACAAAAAAAAAAAAAAAGCCAACTTACAGCAGCAACACTAGCAAACATAAACAACAATAAAAATTTATGCATGCATGCAAATTATACACATATGCAGCATGCGCATACAAACACACACTCCCCCATTTCTATCTCTTTCGCTCAACTCTTCTTGCTCTCTCGATCTAGCGCGCGTGCCAGAAGTGGACATAGAACATATTGAGGGTAAAAATCCTTTTGCAAGCACACAAAAATTAAGTCAATTCTAATTACAAATAATTGACGCGTTAATTGCTCAAGCGCACGCTAACCCTGCGCCCTTCTAATGTAATTGAGCTGTCAACACACAACCCTCTGGCCACGCCCACACCCACGCTCCCACTAAGCATAGAGACAGCGTTGCCAACTGCTTTGCGGCAGCTTCGTGCAGTGTTTAATACACGCAAAAACAACTAAACTATCGGCTGCTTCTGCTTCTCGGTTGCAGTTGCTGATACTGCTGCTGCTGCTGCTGCTGCTGCAGCATGAGGCGTCGCCATCACCAGCGCCATGCAACAATTGTTGCGTGTTCAGCTGCCAATCAATGCCAATGACTGACGCAGTAACCAGCGACCACCACATATCAAATACAGTGAATACTCCATTTAACGAGCAGTTCATTAAAACAAGCAGGCGCCACAGTAGCTAAAATATTTGCTTTTTTATAGCAGCATATAAAAATTAAATTAAATAAGTCAAAAGAAATAAAAAGAAAATAAATAAATAATTGACAGATATTATACATATATTATTTTGGAATAAATATATTAAAAAAAATTAAATAATAAAAAAAAAACTAAAAAAAAAAAATAAGATTTATTCATGTTAAACACCTCTCTTCTTAATTAAACTTTCTTGCGTATATAAAATCCCTGTGTTCACGCAATGGAGCCTTTACTGTGCTCCATCCAGTTGGCCTGATGCATGCCACAACGCACACACCTCCAACCCTCTGCGCCACATACAGCATCCACACGATACGCGCGCTCGCCTAAATGGCCCATAAATATGTGGAGTATGCGCAACTGCACTCGAAGGAGGCGAACAGGCAATGCAGGCTGCTGCTGCTGCTGCTACTGCAGTAAATGCTAACTGCAGCAACTGCTGCTGCTGCTGCTACTGTTGCTGCTTGGGGGTTAAACGTGGCCGCGCTTTGTGGCGCCTAATGCGTGCGCCAAAACAAAACGCAAAGAATTCTTAGAAAAGCGTCGCCAGAGAATGGAGAGTGAGGAGGACATGGAGTCCGAACGGATTAAATGGCACAAACATGGCTAATTACATGTATTTAACACACACATCAACAGTAGCAGTAACAACAACAACAACAACAACAATGACTGCGCCGTCGGTGCGTTTGCGCTTTGGCGTTGCAGTTGGCAACGCGAACACAACGAATGACAAGTACAACAATTATGGTCAAAAGCGACTGCAAACGTTGTCACTAAACACAGCCAATAACAACAACAACTACAACAACAACAACAACAACATAGAGCCAAAGAATTGTCCAGCTTGATGATGAACATTACACGAATTGTGCGTTCGCCCCACAGGGCTGTGGAACTAATTCTGTAAACGGAGCTTAGACGTTAAAGCAACTTGAACTATTTCAAGTCAAAAATGAAATTACTTTAATTGACTTGAATAGCACAAGTATTTATGTACTTGTGCTGCATATGAACGCTCTAAGGAGCTAAGCCAGCTCACCAGCTCTTCAGCTGAACTAGTTCTTGAGCATTTCAAGTTCAAGTAGACATTTTTAAACAGACTTCAAAGAACAAAGTTTTTTTGAGTTAGGCCTTACCATGGAAACTCATTTGAATTCAAACTAACTGCTATGTTTCATATTTAACCAGTTCTTCTTAAGAAAATAATTTAATACAATAATCAAGTTTTTATATATTAGTGGTTCATATGAAGATTCATTTCAATTGAGCAGTTTTTCAGTTTGGGCAGTTCCAGAGTTATCTGAATCAATGTTAAAATTTTGGAAAGATATTAAAAATATTAACTCATATGAACAACCCATCATCAGCTATGAACTAGTAACTCATATGAGCATACAAAAATTAGTTCTTCAATAATGCTTTACAGACCTTTTGTGAGTGATCGTGAACCTATAAATCTTCATTTGTGTGAACTACCAATGGAACGAGGTTCAACTTTTTGTTATTCCTCCAATCTAATTTAAGAACTTTCGTTGTTCCCACTAAATGAAGCTAGTCAAAATTGGCATTAGAACTTAGTTTAGGAACTAGTTTATGTACTGCATTGAATATGATAGGTGTAAAATACACCTGATTAGACCAAAGTTCTATTTTGGCTTTGTTGGTTTGCATAAATTTCTCGTTTTGCAGCCCTGGCAGCGGCAGCGCCATTAAAATAGGAGCGGCTATTTAGCGAAGTTCCACTTGCCGCCGCAACCGCCGCTGCCGTCGCCTCCTTTTATTGCTGCTTCGAAAATTCACAACTCCCAGACTGTCAATGCATTTATTTATTAGATTTTAAATGCAATAATTATTAGTTTTATATGGACAATGAAGCGCCAAGCGTCAAGAGTCGTGTGTGTGGCGCGATCTGAATGCCTGAGCAGGCCTCCACAATAAATATACATAAAAGAAATCAAATAAACAAACAACACACACACACACACACACAAGCTAGAGAATAATGCATAATACGATACGACGAGTTGTAGACTCCACCAAAACATTGCGTCCACTTGTGTGGCACTGCTGCGGGCTGTTTCTGCTGCCTCTGCTACTTGCCCCATGTTGTATTTAATATGCAAACGTCGGCCGTCGTTGCATGTGCAACAACAGTAGCTGCCAAACTGTAAATTCAAACTGTGCGTGTGTGTGTGTGTGTGCGTGGGTGTTGGCTTCAATTTCCAACTTAACTCCCGACTTTCGTTTCGCTCAGCGCAGCGCAGCGCACTCGACTTGACAGTTTAGCGACAGAGATTTATGCGCTGTAATTTCCCACTTTATTACAGTTTAAAGTTGCATTTTCATAAGTTTTTCCCCCGGCTGCCATTCGCTTCAATTTGGCTCATTGACTGCGCGCACTCATACCCAAGAATGGGAATGGGAGTTATAGTAGCTATCGCTCTGTGGTCTGCATTTTGTAGTCTGTGGCCTGTCTGCTTACCAAGTAGTTGAGCTGAGCTCTTGGTATTTGAAGATTGATCTAGCTATTAACTGGAATTGATATCATCTTAAAAAGACACTTCTTTTCACGTTAATTGTAAATTTATCATCTAGTTTAGCATGTGATCGAAAATGATTACTCCTTGCGAAATTTATGAAGGCTGCATTTGCTTGGATGAGTCAAAGGATTCATTGGAATATACGCATGTGTACTTATGTTCATGTTAGATTTATCCTCATGACAGCTGTATGAAGTTAGCATGCCTATATGATACTCATATGTAGTCTATACATATACTATACCAGCGTATTAATTTCCCTTAGGCCAGTTCAGTGACTTGGAATATTTGCTAGGCATTTCAGCTTATATCCTGTTATTTATTTATCCATTTATCCTCAATGTAAGTGTGTATGATTTTACTGTATCTTTATATATATCATTATTCCATGTTTGTTGTGATATCTCATCTAGAAAACGTATCTCATTTCTTAAGGACATTATTAAGGATCTTAACTAAATTTGTTAGTCTATGATCTTAACATATAACACTTAGCTCTTGCTATTAAATTTAAATTGATTTACACAAGTAATTCTACATTAACCATACTAGCTAGGTAACATTATCAGACATTACCTTACCTGATAACGTAGCTAATAGCTAATTTATTCCAAGATCCGTATGTAAAAGTAAGCTGCTACAAATCTTCTCTTCTTTCCAAATCGCAGATATATGTATATATATATATATATATATATACATTTGTTCTACCCTCACTTCAGATCTACATCTAAGTTTTTTCCAACTCTGTACCATAAATCAAATGGCAAAAAACATAAATCATTTTAGGCACTGTAAGAACTTTTAACTATGCAAAGTAAGTTCTTGCCTAGTTGCACACACGTCCGGAACGTTTGACGCCTTCGATTTGAATATATGTATATACATATATAAATGAAGTCAACTGCCTCGAGTACTTCAAATCATCCACGCCCACGCCCACGCCACCAACTACAACTAGAGACCAGAGACTAGAGACCAAAAGCCTACGTTTCTCGTCTACTTTGTTGTTGTTTTGTTTTTACGGTTCAACGGTTATTCTAATTTATGTTGCATATTGTTTATATACACAAGGCACACACACACACATCGACATTAGCTCGTTTGGTCTTAGCTTGATTGGGCAATTCACAATTTGCCAGGTTGGCGAAAATTAAGTGCGCAAAGTCAATATTTCAATTTCGGCGAAAAAAAAAAGATAAACTAAAAAAAATTAAAATAATTTGCATACGAAATAGTGGAGCTTGTGGTTGCATGCTGCATGTGGCATGATTAAGAAACCAGCTAACCAGCTGGTAGGCAAGGCGGCACATGCACTGCCTACGCATCAGGTTGTTGCACGTTGCACGTTGCACACGCTGCCTGGCTGCTTGCAACCTAACGACTTTTAAGCGGCATTTTGTAAATGAGCTTCAAATGGTCTCGCAGTCTGTTTTGCCTCTCTCGCCTAAATAATTATGTTATTAATTGGATTTATGCGCAGTTTGTGCAACATGGCCCACAGCAACTGAAATTTGCATGTCTTGCTTTTAGCCCTGAGTTGTAATCCCGTTGCTTCCAAGACTCTTTGTTTTTGGGGGGCGGGGCTGGTCTTATCGCTGCACAACTATTTTTGAATCTATCGAAAGCGTGATTTACGCTTTTTCAGTTTATTTTCAGCTGGAATAATTTTTTGTTTGCTTGTGGGCGTCCCTCTTGCTGTCTGCTGATATCCCCCATATAAATATTTAATTCTTTTTTGTTTTCATTATTGCTTTTTGCGCTGCTCTTGATCTTCTTGTCGCGATAATCCAAGCAATGGCAATAAAAAAAAATAAAATTGAAAGCTAAAAAATTGTCAACACGCATTTGTACTTATTTTTAGACCATGTCGCAATCGGATTTATTTTTATTAATTTTTATTATTTTTATATTACTGTAATTATTATGTTATATACGGACAACAACTTTATTAAGCGCTTGTATAAACAGATGCTTATCATGTCAAAAAGAACGAAGAGGTAAAAAATTGACATTCTTAACCAAACAGCATCAGGAATACCCTATTCAAAGAGTTTGGCTGAAAGTTTCCATATTTTAATGAAATATGATAAGCAGTGAAAAGGATATCTATGTTAAACTCAAGTCAGAATTAGAGTAAAGATCCTTGAGTTAACTTATATATTTTTACTTAAAATTTCCAGACAGATATTATCTATATACTTCTCATATATCTTTCCTTTTAACCCTTACTTAAATAACAAATATTTTCTTTTTTTTTTTTTTAGTTATATAATGTTTAAAATTTCATAATTGTAATTTTTTCAAAGGCATTGCTAATAGAAATAACTAGTTTTTCATACATTTGCAAATGTATATATAAATATATACAAATAACTTTATATACTTAAAGGCACGTTTAATAATCAGCCCACTGAGTTTCCAATTGAGATGTTATCAGCTTGGCGTATCGTCTAGTCTAGTACGAGTAGCATCAGTTGCTACCAGAGTCGGCCTTAACTGTTTCGCATTACGATGATGCAGCAAGTTTCGAAATTGCAGGAGCTTTATTTTTACCCAGTCTCGCTATGCTCACTTAGCTACCTATAGATAGAGTTGGCAACTAGTCTTATTTATATATATATATATATATATATATATATATATATATATATATATATATATATATATATATTCTGACACGAGCACGTCGGCTTCTGTCGTAAAATGTTGCAGCATAAAAATATACAAATATATTGCATAAAATAGTCTTAAAAAGATTTATACCTTTTTTATTGTTTGCATTCAAAAAACAAAAAGTACTAATTATTTTATTACACTTCATATAGAAAACTGATTTAATTTGAATTTCCAACTAAGAGCCTCCATCAATAACTCAGAATTTTTCCTAATTAGAATTCGTATAGAATCAAAACACGCTCCCATCTCTATCAATCAGCACAGCATAAGCAACAACATAACCATAGACATTTGTAGTTGCCATATCGCCCAAAGGGGAGAGCACACAGCGAACCGCAAAATACGCAGAAACCACTGCAAAAATCAGCACACCCACAACATGTCATGGTGTACATGTGTGTGTGCGTAGAATTGAGTGCACGTCTTGGGTTGCGCTTCAGTTACCTTCGACAAAGAAAAAGCAGCGACGCCAAAGCTAGCGCTGGCAGCGACTGAGGGGGCCAGCGTCTAACGGCGTAACGAAGGCAATTCTTAATACATATGTATGCCTGTGTGTGTGCGTGCCGCCCCACAAATTTGCTACGCGGCTTTCCATTGCTGCTGTCTCGGTTGACGCTGGACGAAATGTTCGCGCGCGCGCTTCTGATAACAACAACAATAACAGAATAACAGAAAAAGAGCAGCAAAAGAAGCGCAACAAAAGCAGCGCGGCGTAGATAAGCGTGAGCACACACACACACATGCTCAGACATCTAGACACGCACACGCAATGTGAATGCAGCTGTGTATGTGGATGAACATGGAAAATAGTAAAGAGCAAAACAAATTAAAATGGAAGGTGTCTGATGAAATTGATAACAGAGCACAGAGTTTTCTAGTTGTGGTTTAGTGATAACAATTTGCTTGAGCAGAGAGAGCGAAGTAATAGGCTCTCGCTTGCTCTCCCTCACTCTCTCTATCTGACTCATAAAGGTAAAAGGTGGTCGAAGGTTCGTTTTAAAATTATTAATCATCAAAGATACAATAAACGAATTATTTGTTTTGAATTGTGACTAATTGAAATAAATAATATTAAATAGCAAAGCACGCCTGAGATGCATCTATGGACTGACCCCAGCCCCCCTTTGTGCTAATCCGCACCTGTGCTTGGCAAATAACAGCAACAGCAGCAGTCGCAACAGCAGCCGCAGCAGCAGCCGCGGCAGCATTACGAACAGCAACAATATTCAAGTGGATTTTTGTTTAAAGCACGAGCAGCAAAAATGTCAGAAATTTGTGGGCAGAGATAAGCGACATTCAAGTATTTTCAAAACATAATAAATATTTGAATTTATTGTGTGTATTTATAATTGTTTTCAATTTTTTTTAGTTCAATTAATGGCGCGCGCAGCACAAAAACACACAAACACATGTAGACACACGAGCATATATATACACTCACACACACACACATTGCAGCATAAAACTGGCGAGAGGCTGAGAATAAAACTGTAATCGTAATCCCTGCAGAGCAAGAGTAACAGCAGCAGCAGAAGCATATACAACACCAAAAACAACAACAACAACAACGACGACGCTAGCCAAGAGACTCTTTCGGCAGCAGCAGCGCGCAGCGAATGAGAAGCAGTGTAGTATGAGAAGAAAAAATTTTCTTTCCACCAAACGTAATTGCACTGCTGCTTAATTTTACCAATGGATATGCACATAAATCTGTTTGAAATCTACTCACGCGTACAATTTAACACTTGTGGTCTGCTTTTGTGGCCAGTTTGTTTACTTTAATGCACCATAAGTATGTGAAATTTGTTATTTATTTTAAATTGTTTATCATGAACTGCACACACGACGACGACGACAACGACGAACGACCGACGACAGACACGAAGTGTGTACAACACGAATAAGCTACAAAATGTGATATTTTACAACACTGTCGTGTTGCCAGCCTTTTATAACACAAATATACCTTAGTTATTCTTAGTTATTTGTAATTATTATTGTTAATTCTTAATGGAAAAATCTAACTAATTTCTTGGGCACACGCGTGTTGTTTTCTGTGTGCCTATCGATAGGTATCGGACAAATTTTCATTCTGGAAGATCTGGCAGCACTTGCATCTGTTTATGCAGTTAGCGCTAGAGATGTGAAAAATTAAACGGAATATTTTAAAATTTCAAAACTGAAATTATTGTGTTATTGAATTTTGATATGCAAAGTTTTGTGATAATAATGTTATTATAAATTTGTTTAATAATTAAAGCGTTTAAAGATTTTTCCGCTCTTCTGATAAACTATTGTAAAAACATTTATTTCCCATAAAAAGGTTTCTTGAAGTCATTTGATAAATAATAAAATTATTCATGGTCCTCTCATTATCGCGAAAATACAAAATGCGGGTCAACGTCGACATTGTACACGGTATTTGTTTTTTTGCTGATTCAATGCAATTCGCTAGACAACAAGAGTCAATTACGTTAATATATTCCAAATTTTGCCAGATCTCAGCTCTTTACAGACACTTTATATAAACCAGTTATGGCAGGAGCAGAAACCGTGAATTGTTAGAAAGTTGGCTTGGAGTTCGATAACTCATGAAGCAATTGTTATCGGCTTTAAAGCAGTCGGGTTTAATAAGTTGATGCCCAAAATCGTTGTGATCACCTTAATAGGCTTGAATGATGAAAAGCTTCGGTTTTCCCGTCAACGTTGGACATCGTTCAGCTGTGAAATTACTTAATATACTTTCCAGCGGATAGCCCGTATCGCTGCCCTGAAGCGAGCCATTGAGTCATTACCATTGCCTATTGACTCATTACATTACATTACATTACATCGGAAAAAATCTTTTAAAAATTTAATTTTTCGGTGTTTTCGGTTTTCTTTCTTTTTTTTTTGAATTAGGATTTTCATTGGCGACGTTTTGAATTTACGTGACCAATAATCGATATCATCGATTTAACATCGATAGCAGTTAATAGCACAACTTTACAACAACCGCAGCTCCCGCTTTGTTAGAATCTCTTGCGATTTTGTTAAAAAATATTTAAATAAAATTAAGTGTGAAGCAAGATGCAGGAGTGTCCATATGGCGAGAAATGTTACCGCAAGAATCCCATTCATTTTGGCGAATACTCACATGCACACTGTAATGCGAAAGTAGTTGATTTATTTTATTTTATATATTTATTGTGTTGTTTCCCTCGTTAGTGGATGCAATTTATGCTAAGGGCTGCAATGGAGATAATAATGAGTATGACATACCCGCCAAGTATTCCAGCGAGCTAATCAATATACAGCTTAAGCTCTTGGAGAAATTATTTCCACAGTTGGCCGGAAAGAATGCCAAGAGCAAGCCGGCAGCTGCTGTCAAACCGTCAGCAAACGAAGCTACACCATCTGCAGCCAGCACCAGTCGAGTCGCTGTTCCGGTGCAAGCCGACACTAGTCGAGATGCTGCCTCTGCCCAAACCAACAGCAGTCAAGCTGTGGCGTCTAAACAAGACAGCAGTCAAGAGAGTACAGCGCAGCTCGAAAAGAAACCAAAACTTGAGCGTAATATACGCGATTACGTATCTGTCGTGGTGGAGAAGGGACGCATGGCCCGCAAGCTGGAGCAAGCGGCGCCCTATAATATGTTCCTCACAGCCATCACTGACTCGAAGCCCACACATCGCGAGCCCTTGAGCATCACACTGCAGGAGATATTCGACGAGAGCTTGGGCGAGATTGAGTCGAGCGTGCAAATCAATTTCATGGTAGACATCGGCTGGCTACTGGGCCATTATTACTTTGCGGGCATACTGTAAGCTGGTATAGTAGAAGAGTTTTGCACAAAAGCTAATGCCAGCTACACTCATTCCTAATATTAATTGCTTCAACATTCGATTAATTTGTAGTTCCAAGCCGCTCTTGGTGCTCTATGGAGCTGATGATCCCAACTTGGTTGACATTGGCAAGTTTAAGCCACAGGTCACAGCGATTAAGGTGCAAATGCCATCTCCATTTGCCACATCGCATACGAAGATGATGCTACTCGGGTATACGGATGGATCGATGCGCGTTGTCATCTCAACGGCTAATTTGTATGAGGACGATTGGCACAACCGCACGCAGGGCTTGTGGATGAGTCCACGGTTGCCTGCACTGCCCGAAGATGCAGATACAGCCGCTGGCGAGAGTCCAACGGGCTTCAAGCAAGACCTTATGCTTTATTTAGTAGAGTATAAGTTGTCACAGCTGCAGCCATGGATTGCGCGCATACGCAAAAGTGACTTCAGCGCCATCAAGTGAGTAGGACTCAAAATTGATGATGAAAATCTAATCCTTATGAAATTCTCTCCAAACAGCGTCTTCTTCATTGGCTCTGTGCCTGGTGGTCATCGTGAGAGCGCTGTTCGTGGACATCCCTGGGGCTGTGCTCGTCTTGGCAGGCTGTTGGCCAAGCATGCGGCGCCAGTGGAACCCAATATACCGGTTGTCTGTCAGAGCTCCAGCATTGGCAGCCTGGGTGCCAACGTTCAAGCCTGGATAGAGCAAGATATTCTCAGCAATTTCAGCAAGGACTCGACGCCTATCGGGCGATTAAGACAGCTGCCGCCCTTTAAGATGATCTATCCCAGTTTTGGCAATGTGTCGCGCAGTCACGACGGCATGCTCGGTGGCGGTTGTCTGCCCTATGGCAAAAACACAAATGATAAACAGCCGTGGCTAAAGAATTACTTGCATCAGTGGAAGTCCGGAGATCGACATCGCTCGCAGGCCATGCCGCATATCAAGAGCTATACTCGTTTCAATTTGGAGGACCAAAACGTCTATTGGTTTGTGCTCACCTCGGCGAATCTCTCGAAAGCCGCCTGGGGCGCCTTCAACAAAAAGTCAAATTTACAGCCTTGTCTACGAATTTTCAACTACGAGGCTGGCGTTCTGTTTTTGCCCAAATTTGTGGTGCGTATAGCTTAAAATATTTTTAGCTGTTCGGCTCAAATTAACATATAATTATTTTATAGACTGGCGAGGACACATTCCCTTTGGGCAATGCACGTGGTGGTGTTCCTGCGTTCCCCTTGCCCTACGATGTTCCCCTAACACCATATGGACCGGATGATACACCCTTCCTTATGGATTATTTGCACCAATGAAATATGTTTCATATATGTGATTTATAAATACATTTATTGTTACATTTAAAAGAATTAAATGGAAATGGAACTAAGAATTAAGTTTGTATGGTACTGTAAATTTGAAAAACCCGCTAGTATCGTATCGACAAAATTAAGATCATGAAAAATCATCGAATCCAAGCAATATTTGATTATTTAGAGATCCATTTGTTAATTAACCATTATAACTGATCAGATAACTTTATCAGATGAATACACACTGAAAGTGTTATAATTTAGGCTCACGTCAAAAGTAGGGGATTTAAAAGCTATCGATAAGCAAGTAACGATAAAGTTTGCACTAACAGTGGACTACACACTGTTAATAAGATGCCATTAAGATGTTAAATGGGTTCTCTGTTAAAAACAGATGTTAGTTAAACGAACGAGCGAAAAATTAGTCACTCGTCGTCGATTTTTCGCACACAACTGTTCTCTAGCAGCGGTAAATTGGTAATTAGAAATTCAGCGCTACTATTGCAAATTTGTGGTAAGTGCCAATTTACAAGAATATTAAAATACGTGTATGTGTGCGTGCTAAATATTTATGTGCTTTTCTTAATACAAAACAAACAAATGTGCGTAAAAAATATATACATTTATAAAAATGCTGCAATTTGTGAAGTGCCAAGCAGTACAGCGTAAAAGTGCCGGTAGATTTGACAAATGGGTGGGGTTACATACAGTTAGAGTTCCTGCGGCCAGGCTGTCTGGAATTCTAAAATGGCACGTATATATATCGCTGTACGTGTTCATCTATACATATATATATATGTGTATTTATATGCAAGTGTGGGCGGGTGTTCGAGGACAGGAGACAGCTGTGTTGCCGGCAATGCCAGCCACTTGGATATATTGGGGCTATTTTTATGTGAATCATTTTTTGTTTGTTAATTTAAATACATACATTCGCATACATGCCATGCCATTGATATTTGTGTAATTTGTAGTTGTGTGCATGGCTGTATGTGTGTGTGTGTGACTGTTTTGGTATATTTTTAATGATGATTTCATATTGAATTTAATTTGACTTATCACTGTACATATAAATAGTTAAGCTACTGCAAATTCGCTAATATATTTGTGCAATGGCTTTTATCCATTAATGGCAATGTTAACAGTGCAAAGTTGATAAAAAATTCTCAGCTGTTTGCCGCTTCATATACGGTCATTATTGTTGTTGTTGATCTCTGACTCACACCCTTATAGTTAACTAGAAAGTTTACGCAAGAGCGAACAATGTATGTATGCAACTGTGTGTGTGTGTGTGAGTGTGTGTGTGTATTCGTGTGAAATCAAAGATGGCCAAAAAGCGCTATCAGCAAAAAAAAAAAAAAAAAATAGTTATATGAAAACACACTCATACAGAGATAACATTTTTCTTTTCCTATTTTGCTTTGGTCATAAACACGCAGCAGGTTTAATTTCTAATTAATTGTTATATGAGACGAGCATCAACAGCGCGCATAACGGTATAACTGCCACAGACACTTAATCTGCTCGTGCCGCTATTGCGTATGTGTGTGCGTGTGCATTTAAAATGCGTTTGCTGCTCGCAAAAGAACAACAGGCACACGCACACACATACATACACAAACACGTGCATACAAACATTCACATCCTACACTAACTCGTCTTTGTTGTGGGGCGAAAGTTGTTGTCGGCACAAGCAGACGTATTCTCACTCTAATTGCTTAGATTTATTTGAAAGCTTATGTATGCATTTAACTGCTGTTGAACAACAACAGCAACAACGTTAGCGCCGGTGCAATAAACTCATTGTTGCAACAACGTTTACAATAACAAAAAAAGTCTGCTCAGCTTTTGCGCTCTCTCTGGCTGTCCGCCTCTCTCTATTGACGCGCAAACGCTCTTTTTACATTGTTGTTGCCATTACCGCCGTGAAGCTTTCTCCACAACAGCTTCACTTCAGCTGTTGTTGACCCTGTACCTGTACTCAAAGCAGAAATTTGTCTCCAAATTTTGAAGCTGCTTTCAATGCATTCAGTTGCTCGCACCAATTTGACCAAAAGTGTGTGGACAAGCGGATGTCGAAATAACCAGTGAACAACGTATTATTAAACTACGCTTATGCTGGTGGTCTTAACATGGACTACGATTGAAGATGGAAATAAGACATGTTCATTAGTTCACTGGTTCGTGTGTGACCTTTTAAGGGAGCGCTGCTGTTAAATCTACTCCGAACACAAAAAATTAGCAACAAGCTGTGCCTTTGCCGCCTGTAAAATGACCTTAACATTAACATTACGCTGTTAAACGAATTTAGACTAATTTCGCGTCCTGTGCGTGCGCGCGTTTGCTGCCCATTTTTTTTAGGGTGTGTTCCGTTCAACAGCAGCTGTGGAGCTTTGTAGGTCTGTGTGCGTGTATGTGACCCAGTTGGGCCATTGCCGTGCCCCTTACCGCTGTGCCCAGGCATTAAACATTGAAAAGTGTTTTAATTTGCAAATTTTTCATATGTCAAACGCGCAAAAAAAAAATAATAATAATAATAATAAATAAAAACACAGACAGGAAAAAATATTGCGTTCAAGTGCGTGTGAAACGATTTGTGTTATACGATATAGGAAGCTTAAGGAGTGGTTTTTCTTTTGCAGTTACTTTCTTTTCCTTTTGCGGCTTTCGTCATACGCCTAACCAATTTTTGTATGGCTGCTAGACGTTGTTTTCATTCTTGTTGTTGCTGTTGTAAATGAGAATGAGCTAAAGCATAAAAAAAAAAAAAAAAATAATCCGGAAATTGCATAATCTTAATGTAATACCTACCTAAATCGTTCATATACCACTACTCTTTAAGTACCCATAAGCCAAACCAAGACAACACGAGCTGCAAAAATGTTCTCATGTTGTCGTGCTAATCCAAAAGCAGCCAAAAAGGATAAGGACAAGGATAAACAGTGTAAAAACGATGCAAACGAAACAAACGAAAAAATCGAACAGCTGCCCATAGATACAGCTAACGAACAGGTCACCCAGGAGGAGGTCAAAGCCAATGGCCAGGTATCAAAGCCTGAGTTACAGGCAGAACCTCAACCCCAACCTCAGCCAGAGCCAGAGCCTGCAGCAGAACCACAACCAGAACTAGAACCTGAAGCCAAAACCGAACCCGCTGCCGCCACTGAAAAGGAGTCTGTTCCTATTGAGCGCCCTACTGGTATTCACAATACGTATTACCTATGTATAACCCTTAGTTCTATATGCAAAATTAGATATGCTGTCCCGCTGCTGGGAGCTTTAATACACGCTCTGCTATTGTGTATTGCACCTGGCTGCAGGTCCCTGGGGATTGGTGCTCAAAAGACTAGAACTATACCAAATACCCAGTACCTGCGCTTAATTAAGCTTCTTTTCCTCTTTAGTTTGCCTTGTTACAGCGCACAGCTCTATCTATATAAATATAGATTTGTATATTTAGTAAATTATATATAGCAATTATTGAATATCAAGATTTTATATATTTATAACATGTATAATCTGGGCTAACATCTTTTGGAATCATGTAGGTAATTCAGTATATAAATCGTTTTATTTGAAACATGTTATGTCCTTTTCCGTTTTTAATAACAAAAGAGAAAGACTCCTCCCCCTCCAGGTCATTATCGACTGCATAATACTCGTTCATGGTGCAGCAACGAGAATTTCAAGTCTGCAGTAATATATAGATATAGATTTTTCTAATTTCCCCTACCCCCACCACCTATATATATTTTGGTCTTGGGAAATCGAGTGTACCAAAAAGTTTCAGGTCCTTAGCTTCGACTTCGACCTTTTCCTAATGGGATTATATCAACCACAAGTAGTCAAGAAATAATTATATAAATTTTATTTGAAATCCCGCAAGCCACAAATTCTATTCCGTTCTTAGTAATGTCTCAGCGAAAGTTGAGAGAAATACTTTTCCCATCTTCTATTAGGGTATAGAATTTTCTAGATCTAACTTTATCAACTTTTGATCTGTTGATCATATATATATATATATATATATGTGCGCGCCTTGCGTCGCATCTTCACAGCCCTTGAAATAGAAGCTATCAACACTGTCGCGTCGTCGCCAGTGCAGCGTTCGACGCACTCATCCACATCAACCGCTCCACCCGCATCGATGACCAGCGCCACAGAGGATGAGCCGGCGCCGAATGCAATGCCTCAACATCAGCAGCAGGTGTATGAACCGCAACCGGCTAATTCGCATCCCACAAAGAGCTGCCTCTCTCGTCACAACTCGACGCATCAGTCCATTAAGAAGAAGGTGAACATAAGCAATCGAGCGGAAATCATTGAGCCAGATCTGTTGAGCTCATCGCTGCTGCTTCTGGCCAATCACAACAATAACAACAGCTCGCTGGCCGACGATGATGAAGTGTTCTCCGACTCACTGCCGCCGCCCAAGCGGGAGAGCATGTGTGCGCCATACATCGAAGGTGAACTGCTGCCGGAAACGCTAGCCTTTGCGCACGGACTGCCCGCCTGGTTCGACGATGAGCGATTGAATGAGATGTACGCGTTCTCTATCGTATTAGCCACATTATATGTACTACATGTATGAACTCATTTTTCTATTTTATTGTTATCGTTGTCATTGATGTTGGGTGCACGCCTGCAGAGGCTGCATTGAGCCACCTGTCACACCTGTCGGCCGGGATGAGCTGGAGCTGAAGCGTCAGCGTCTCTACACGGAACTCCTGCGCGCCGCCCACGCAGCCGTGGAGCATAGCGTGGCCGTGCGTGGTATGAAATATAAATGGAATTCTATTGTTCGTTGCATGCGTTGCGTTATCGATAACAAGTTCTGTTATAAGTGCAGTTCTCATCCTGTTCTTGTGAATGTTTTATATATCCTTTAAAAACCCATAAATTTCAATTTGAATTTTAAAGAAATTTTGTCTTTTATCTATAATACTTTTACATCTTTATACGAGTATATTTCTCTTATAAATAACAAATTTCACAAATTGTATAGTTAAGTGCAATTGAAAAGAAATCGTTGGCAATTAGTTTAGATTAACTCTAGTTAGCTAATTAGGTTTTTAAATTCATATAATTTACAAATTGTACTAATCAGAAAATACTTAAGTTCTCTAAAACCTATGTTCTGTTCTGTTTTAAGGTAGGCTTATTTATAGCAAATACAGAACTGTCGTTAGTCATCGGTAGGCTTAACAACATTGTTTTATTTTATTTTTTTTATGTATTTTAAATTATAAGAAAATATTTTAAAATTATATTTGTAAATATATATTTATATAAAAATATTTTTAAAGATTCAAAAATACAAAGTTTTTGTTATCTTTTTATTATTTAAAAAATAATTTTTAGAATTGTATATTTTACTTTATGTTTTGCTTCTTTTTTTAAAATATTTTAAAAATATTTTTTATTATTAATATTCTTATTTTGAAAACATTGTGTTGTATAGTCTCAAAAATGCACAAATGACACAATCTTGATACTAGAGTATGTTGTCTATTATCATACCTCAGTTGAGTCAGCTTTTATAGGGTATCAAATTACGATAAGTGCATTCAAATATCTTTATACTCACTTATTTTAATATGCAGCACCTGAACATTTTTTTCTTCATTTTATATCCGCTCACCGATCTCTGCTCATCATCAATAGCAACATCATCATCAGCAGCAACAACAACATCATCACCAACAGCTCATTCAGCGTTTTTTGCTCGTTTCTTAATATCCAAAGTCGTTTCCAGTGATTCATGCGAATTTATATTTTTTACTGCAAACCCTGCGATGACATCAATTACAACTTGATTTTTTATTTTATTTTAATTTGTTTATAGACTGGGTGTGAATACGTTTCGTGTAATGTTTTTATCTTAATTCAATATACAAAATATATATTTTGATCGCTTACATTTTTTACGCACATCTTTTGTAATTAAGCAAAAGCACAAACATTTTAGAGCGAACTTGAATTAAAATTGAGTTTTTTATTAATCAACAGATAACCACGAGTCGGAATCAAAGCCCACGGCTGCCGTTGAGCACTTGGAAAGGATTTGTGAACGCTTGGAGACTTTAGTGGATCGGCTGGAGCATACATTGATAGCGCCACAGCCAGAGGCAGTGATTAAAGCACCACCTACACCACCCGCACCACCATCGCCACCAACGCCACTGCCACCGCCACCGCCAATTGATTCTCCAACAACAACATCAAGTGACAGCAACAACATGAGTGTCGCTGGCTACGAGGACATCATCGCCGGGCCATTAGCCGAGTACTTGGCGTTATCCGCCCAAATAGGCGGCGATGTGGCTGCTCATGCGCAGATTGTGAAGGCTGCATTCGAGTGAGTCTCAACTGCATTTGATCTTGTTAATTTTGTGACATTATTAATTTTGAAATTCGCGTTTATAGCGCCCAATTGCGTTATGTGACGCTGGCAACGCAGATGGCTAAGCCACCGCAGGCAAAGGAAATGGAGCTACTGCAGCCGACATCGACGCAAATCAGCGCCATTTGTGATTTCCGTGAGAAGCATCGCACGTCGCCGCTCTTCAATCATTTGTCGGCCATTAGCGAGAGTATACCCGCTCTGGGTTGGGTATGTACGTCATCGATGCCCGGTCCGCATGTCAAGGAGATGAAGGATGCCGGTCAGTTCTATACGAACCGTGTGCTTAAGGAGTGGAAGGAGAAGGATCCCAAGCACGTGGAATGGGCACGCGCCTGGCTGCAAACACTAACTGATATGCAAACCTACATTAAGCAGTATCATACCACGGGCCTGGTCTGGTCTGGTAAGGGTGCAGCCCCAGCCGGCGGTGCACCACCACCGCCACCACCCGGCGGCATGCCACCACCACCACCACCACTGGATCTGAACGCCCTGAAGCTGGACAGCGCGGGCGATGACCGCAGTGCGCTCTTCGCGCAGATCAATCAGGGCGCTGATATAACCAAGAGTAGGAACAACAATAATTTCTTTATGGAGCTTTAAGCTAATTCAATATTCTTGCAGACTTGAAGAAGGTAACCGGCGACATGCAAACTCACAAGAATCCATCGCTGCGCACTGGTCCAGCGCCCTTCAAGACGCCCGCCAAAACCAGCGCCAACGTTGCCACTAATTCTACTGCATCCGTGAAGGACCCAGTCTTTACCCGCGATGGCAAAAAGTGGTTGATTGAGTATCAGAAGAACAACTCGGGTCTCCTTGTGGAAAATGCCGAAATGAACAATGTGGTGTACATGTTCCGCTGCGAGGGCTCCACCCTCACTGTCAAGGGCAAGGTCAACAACATTGTGCTGGACTCGTGCAAAAAGTGTTCGCTTCTGTTCGATTCGGTGGTTGCCTCCATTGAGTTTGTCAACTGCCAGAGCGTTCAGATGCAGGTGTTGGGTTCGGTGCCAACGGTGTCGATCGATAAGACCGATGGCTGTCAAATGTATTTGTCTAAGGATTCGCTGGGCGTTGAAATTGTCAGTTCCAAGTCATCCGAGATGAATATACTCTTGCCGGAGGCAAATGGAGATTATGTAAGCGGAGCTGAAATCAAGAAAAATAATGTATATTTTTACTCAATATGCTTAAACCTTTTTGCAGACCGAACTGGCTTTGCCGGAGCAGTTCAAGACCTTCATCAATGGCAAAACCCTCAAGACTGTGTGCGTCGACAGCCTGGGTTAATGCGTGGGCATGCACATCAGAGATCGCATGGACGTCGTTGATTGCTTTTTAAATTAAAACATATATGTATGACAAGTCACCTACCCCCCAATGAAAACCCGCATTCAACCAATTGCAAGTGGATTGCAGCAAAGCTAAATAATCTAATTTTAAGCGCAGAGTTTTCGTATTTGTGTATTTATCATTTATTTTTTGTAACGTACGAAAATTTAGAAAATAGTTGCCAAATTTCTGCTGCTTTCGTAAAAAAGTGGGGCGAAAACGAAAAGTATTCAAAACATAATGAAAAATAATAAAAACAATAAATTTAAATATTTATTTTATAATGCAAGAAAGCAATGCGACGTTAACCGAACGAGAATCCAATCTGTATTTAGATATTAACTACAATTGTAATGAGAGTAATGCACCAAACTTTGTCAACATTTTTAAGCAGACTTTTCATTCAATTATCAAAAAAATTCATAATATTTTGCACATTCAACATGTAAGCGAGACACCAGAGTCAACAGTGAAAATCGAGCAAAAATGAGAACTCTTTTTATATTCTATTTAAATAAAATTTAAACATTTTTTATTAAATAAAAAAATGAAAGAAGCGTGGTTTAATTTATACAATTTTCTGTTTAAATATATATATATTCATATATTCAGATTTTCACGTAGTTCAAGCCAAGATCAAAGACAGATCGTATATTTCAGTGCGTGCGGAATGAATTGCTGCTAATACTTGATTATATCTTCTTATACTCAATGCGCTCCACCTTGACCTCGTCGCCAATCAATTGATAGACATAGGTCACCACCGTGGTGCTCTGTATGTCCATCAGCACAAAGGAAGGCACCACATTTTGGTCCAGCGGATTGAAGGCGCCTGTTGCTGATCCCGGATTGATGTAGAATTTATTACCATGCTCGTAGGCCTCAAATTTGTACGTATGCCCTGTTATTAGTATATCAACATCTAGTTGGCGCTGGATTAGGGCTAATGCTTCGGGATCGCCTCGAGGGACGACCTGATGACCGTGACACAGGCCAATACGAAATTGACCCACCGTCACAACCTTCTGCTCCGGATAGCTGAGATTCTCATCGAAATCACCACGCACTATGTGCACATCGTTGGCCAATGACTTAAGATAATCATACGATTCCTTTGTGCAGATATTTCCAGTGGCCAGTATATGATGTATCCGACCGGGCACCAGCAGCTTTTTGAACTTTGCCGGCAGACTGCTGCAGCGGTGTGGTATATGCAAGTCTCCAAGTACTAGAACAAGCATTTTATAGCGGTGCTATGTTCTTGTTTCCTAAAACCGGATGTAATACGTGATTAACGCTGTTTTTATCAACAAAAGTGGGTGAAACGCCCAACAAAAATTTTAGTGCTGATCAGAACAGCTGATTGGAGTGCCCGCGTTTGCCGCGGAATGGCAAAAGAAATTGGTAGAGTGGTAGCCCTGCCATAAACAATTCACGTAATGCAGAAGTGTAGGTGCAAATTACATCTTATGACGTCACATTTAAATATTACGCAGCATCATCGACATATGTAAAAATATTGAACTTGAATGAGATTTTCTTTTATATTAAAAAAATATTATGTCCGTGTTCACTAATGGATTTAAAAACTTTGAAATCATTTTCTGCATACAGCTCTCCATCCATTCTAAATGACTGACGTCACATGTGTAACCACTGCCGAACTCTTTTGCGCAACCTTGGAATCAGAGTGCAGCATTCCCATTACGAATTGTTTTGCCGGCAAAAATGGAGTCACCAGACGCAACAGCAGCAGCAAATAAAGAAGGTAAATTGCATATGAATAAACGTAATGGTATTTCAAGTAATATTGCAATCTTAAAGATGAGGCAAGCATTGATCTGTT
The DNA here is from genome assembly GCA_037075325.1 of Drosophila mayaguana. Lineage (NCBI taxonomy): Eukaryota > Metazoa > Arthropoda > Insecta > Diptera > Drosophilidae > Drosophila > Drosophila mayaguana. The sequence goes on along the minus strand of JBAMCG010000068.1, from coordinate 11,668,373 downwards.
GGCGATAGTGCTGGACACAAATCCCTCACAGCTGATTGTAAGACAAAATCCACAAAATCTAACACAGATTCTGGAGGCAGTCATAGCCTTTGGCAATGCACACCTCATGCAGAAGGCTCAAAATAAATTGGCTGTGCTCTCCTGCTCACATTACACCACGTAGGTGGCGATTAAACATTAAGTGTAAATATTTATTAAGTGCCTTGCTTCTCAGGGAGTTTCTCTTCCCCCTGCCGGGCAAGCAGGTAGAGCTGCGCCAAATAGATGCCCAATACGAGGCGTTTAGTTTGGTGGAGAAGACAGTGAAGCAGCAGCTGGGCAGCATACTCATGAATGCGCCTCGTTTGAGCGCACCGTGCGAAAGTTTATTGGCGGGCAGCATGTCCATGGCCTTGTGCTACATATCACGAGTAGGTAATCAACTTCATGCTTGGAACTTGTATTCTAAATACTTTTACTTTTGCAGCTTCAACGCAATGTCCCGGCTGGAGTGAAGATGCACTCACGCATTTTGGTAATCACAGGCAGCAATGAGTGCGCCTCGCAGTATATGACTTTTATGAATGTTTTCTTCACGGCCCAAAAGTTGGGCATTGTCGTTGACACCTGCGCCCTGGACAAGACACTCAGCTTGCTGCAACAGGGCTGTGATATAACGAACGGCCAATTCCTCAAGGTTAATCAGTTGGATGGCTTGTTGCAGTACTTGCTATGGGTCTTCTTGCCATCACCGCAGATGCGACACAAGCTGGTGCTACCACCCACACCCAAGGTTGATTATCGTGCCTCCTGCTTCTGTCATCGCGAGCTAATTGATATTGGCTACGTTTGTTCCGTATGCCTGTCCGTCTTTTGCAAATACAGTCCAATCTGTACCACATGCCAGTGAGTCAGAGAGTTTGTTAAATTTAACAAAACATAATATTTATATAATTAATTGCAGCACTATTTTCAAGATGCCTGGACCACTGCCCATTAAGCCTAGGAAGAAAAAGAAGAATGACAAAAATTGAATAAACTTGCTTCGACTCGGGCACAAAACTCTTTGTAAATGTCAAATTATTCATATGAATTGTAATTATGTATACGCAAGCAACTACAGTTATATTTCGTATAGATATTGTTTAAAGTTTAAATTCAGAATTAAATTTCCTTTTAAGTTCATTCCTAAAATCTAAAAGAATTCTTATGGAATGAAATCTCGAAATTGAAACACTCAATTTATTTTAACAAGTAATGCGTTTCTTTTTTTAATAATTAACATTCTAGAATTTGGTACCATTAGAAATCTTAGGCTTTAAGGCTCTGAAAGGTTTAATCCGTGACTTTGCACAACTATATACCCATTAGTTTCGTAATTTGATGGTTCAGAATGTGTTATCACCCCACCAAATATTTGAATTTCCCTTTCTGATATACATCTTCGAATTTGGTCCGATTAAAAAGTTAAAGTCTAGGAATTTCGTGTAATTTTGCTGAAATACATCGGTCCAAAGTTGGCCGGTAAATAGGGCAGAACCATTTGGCCATATTTCAAGCCCTTCGGCTGCTCGAATCTGTAGATGTCGCTAAAGAGCGCTGTATGCTGGCTGAGATCTTTGATGCGAGCCGTGATACCATGCTCGTTGAAGACCTTCTGCAGCGCCATATGGACAACACCATCGTTCTGTACCGGAGACAAGGAGCATGTCGAGTAGACCAAGCTGCCGCCAGGCTTCAATAAACGTAAGCAATTCGCCAAGATGCCGGCCTGCAGCTCGGGAATGCGCAGACGCTCCTTGATTCGAGTTGGCTTGAAGATATTGTTGTCCTGATGCATCAGCACATGTCTGTCCGTGGTGCATGGGACATCCACAAGTATCTTGTCATAGCTGCCATATTCATCCAGATTGCGAGCATCGCTCTGACTAAAGATCAAACGCTTGCCCGCCCAGCGCTGTTTGTAATCAAAGAGATACTCCTGCATGACGCGGCGCAGTTTATTCAGTCTCGACTCCTGTACATCGTTGCACACCAGCTGATCTAGGTGGAGCGTCTGCAGCATCAGCAGTGATTTGCCACCTGGTGCCGCACAAGCATCGAGCACACGCTCACCTGGCTGTACTTGCAGAAACAGCGGCGGCAGCACGGAGGCGCCGTCCATTAGGAAGTGAGACAAGACACCAGTTAGACATTGCCGCGGGGGCTTAAATTCTGCACAGTTGCCCATCTCATAGGTGTAGATGGCCAAGTGTTCGGGATATTGAAATGTGGACTCGGGTTCGATGATTAGGGGAAAATCGGTGCTAGTTGGATAATATTTATAATGCTCCGACTCGGCAACCCAATCTTCCATGCCCTTGATACTGCTGGCGGGCACATATTCGTACAGGCCGCCCGTGCCAAATTGTGGATCTACTAAACGACTCTCATCTAATTGCACGTCCTGCTCCAAGGCTTTGGTCAGACTTTGCGTAAACTCCACTGACGATGTCTCCTTTTCGCTCTCTGTCTGCGCTTCCGTCTGACTGTCTTCTCTATTCTTCTTCCCATCGTAGCTCAGCTGTTGTGGCGGCACATGTCCATCGTCTGCTGCAGTCGGATAGATGGCAGCAACTTCGCGTTCTTGCTGCTTGCGCAGCAACGTTTCCAATTTGTCATCGATGTCGTAATGAGCATGCCGATTGACTAGAAGATTAGATTCTGAGCCGGTTTCCTCTCGCTCCATTGCCAATTGAATGAGAGATTTAATGTTGATAGCACCGTCCAGTTCCAGCATGCTGCACGTTTGCTCCGTGTCACCAAAATTATTTACCATGGCAACATATTTGTGTTCGGTTAGGAGGGCAGCACGCATATTTTTCCAACGTCCGCCATAGACAGAGCCATAGAAATCGTCGAATGTTTCCAAAGCACGATCACAATTGTTGCGCTTGTGTTGCAGCACATTCCAACGCCTTTTGCCGCTCTTCCAGCGTCGCTGCAGCATGCAAATGTTGAGTATTTTCAACATTATTCGCACGACCGGCAATTTCACTGGCTGCGACTTAGCCAGAGTTGTGACTATTGGTGCAGTTTGAATTTTGATATTTTTTTATTTGAATTTTTTTAAATGTGCATATTTTAAGCGAATTTAACAAACGCGTTATGTACACTTTGTTTTTGGTTTTATTTATTTATTTATATTTTAGTTTTGCCTAAATGATGTTTTTTAATTTAATTTCATTTTTACAATCGTTTAAAGGAAGTGTAGTTATTCGATTAAATGTTATCGAAAGCAAGAGAATGTCGAATCGGTTTGAGTTGCTAAGTGAACCAGTTTATTTGCTCATTAACTTAACAGCTTCTGCTATGAACGTTCTTTAGTTATGTTAACACTTTCAAAGCTGTTAAGTTTCATTTTATAAATACGGTTGAAATTTAAGTTTGAATTCACATTTTTTTTTATAGTCAGCTTTAACTAGCCCGCATCCCACGGTTGGACTTCACCCTTTGCCAAACTCATGTAAATAACAAATTCAATAATATACAGACCAATTGTGATGCCAAATATCACTCGCCAGGCCTGAATTGTTTGCTATTCAAGGAAAGGCAATATGCAAAAATAATTCGACTCAAGATTCATCTCGGATATAACTTACATTATTTTCGGTAATGTAACCGACTAGCTGAGGCACCGTAATGCCAGGAATTGTGGCAATAGTATTTGTCAGCGCCATTAATGTTCCAGCAAAATTTGGTGATATATCCATATGATTCGAGAGAAACCCGCAGAACATGGCGCCCGCGCATACAATACCCAAACACATGATACTTACGGCCACATAATGACGACATCCAATGAAACACAAACCAACCAGACAGATGGCTGGCACGACTGAACATATGCCCGTTGCTATCTTTCGGGCAGTCACTCGCTTGATCTTATCTACGTATGTTTGTATGTATGTATAGGATAGATTTCAGTATTTAAGCAAGGACTCAGTCCATGGTAGTACTAACTCTTATTCTGCAATATATCCAACACCTTGCTAAGTACGATGCTGAATATCATCATGGGTATATAGGGCAAAGCGCTAAACATTGCATTTTTCGACACATTGAACTTGAGCACCTGCTTCATGTAGAAGGGAATCTCGATAAGGAACATATACCAGCCAAAGTTGCTGCAGGTGTGAGCAATGAGAATTGCCCAGAAGGCACTAGACCAGGGTACTTTAGGTGCAACATGTTGCTCGCCCAACGAGGCGTTTATCATGTTACGTTCCTTGGCGGTCATCAGATGCTGTTTGTTTGGATTGTCCTGTATGAGGAACACCCATAGAATCATCCAAATTATGCTCAGACCCCCCATAATATAAAAGACCGCCTCCCAGTTCAGCTGATCGGCGATTACGCCCGACAACAAAATCGATATTGCCGTGCCCGCCGATGTGCCCACATAGATCAGGGTGGCGATCAGCAGCCGTTCGTTTTGCGGCGCCCAACTGGCTATCATGCTGTGCATCGATGGGAATGTCGCCCCACCGCCAACGCCTTCCAGAATGCGCATAACTATCAGCCCGACAAAGTGAAGCGTCGTCAAAACCGGAGTTAATATCGTGCATATGACATTGATCGCCACGGCGCCATAGAATACCCATTTCGCTGAAAAGATTTCTGCAATGCGAGCCAATGGAATCTGCGACACCATATAGCCCCAGAAGTAGCAGCTCATCAGTGTACCCTGAAGTGTATCGCTCCATTTGAATGGTCCGTCCTGCACGAATAGTTATCTTAGTGGTCTATCGACTACAATTGGATTGTGATATATCATACCTCCTCTTTAGCATTCGTTGAGGTGCCAGGCGGCGGATGGCAGCCCACATCTTTATTACTCGGCGTTGAAGTATTGGCGTGATGGGCAGCCGAGTGGTTTACCATGACGACCATCGTGACGCTCAGACTTACCTTTAGTCCATACACAATTGCCATGCCGATATTGGCGAGAAATGCAAATATGTAGCGTGCCGGCAAGAAGGCTAGTGCATAGCCGAATTTTAATCATTCAAATAGCTTTGGATTTATGCACGAAACTTACATGGATATTTCTCCTTATCTTCTTCATTATCTATCATTTCATAAAATTTTTGTTTCTGATGTTAGTAGATACTATGGACTAATTTTCTGCATTCTGATAAGTTACGATTATAAAACTATTGCGATTTCTCAAATATATACATATGTTTTCTAATTCTGAGATACAAAAAATTAAACTAAATATTTTTGGAAGTTTAAATAGATTAATAGGAGTATTTTTAAAAGGCCTATTCACCTTTGCTAACACTATTTGAAGGACATGGATAAATCAACTCAGCTTATCAATCAGGAATATATATACTTTATGGGGTCTGCCACGCCTCCTTCTGCCTGTTATACACACTTTCACAAAAAGATATCAAAATTTCGTACCTTTTTTTGCACTCATTGAATTATTGCAATCAACTTCCACTCGATACTAATTAAATCCAAGCTCCAACTTGGCTGAAATCTCTATGAGCTCTACAGCAATTTTGCTTATTTACTTAACTCTGATAAAGCTGAGTGAAAATAGAACAAAAAGAGGTTTTCCTACTTTGTTGTGGTGTATAAATTACTGGAGACTTTTTTAATATTGCTGCATATTGTATTTGCCGTTTATTTAGTTAGTTTCCTAATTAAACACCGCTGTGCTCCTTAATCCATTGACGAACAACAGATACTCTACCGTATACGCCCGGAAAGTTGGGCCTGGCGCATTCGAGTGGGCCCCACGACACCACACCCACCAACACGCCATCCAAATTTACCAAGGGACCGCCAGAATCACCTCTACATATATTCTTGCCACCTTGCAAATAGCCAGCGCAGATCATGCTATCTGTCACAATATCTGGATAGTTCATCTTCTGACACTCCTGTTGGTTGATCAGCGGCACCTGGATCCGCAGCAGCTGACCTCTATAGTTCGGATGGTCTGTATTGCCCCAGCCGCTAGTATAACACAATTCGCCGTCCTTAAACTTTTGATCCTGTTTTGGAAGCTTAACAGCTTTCTTGGTCTCATCGAATTCTATTGGTTCCTGCAGCTCCAAAAGCGAAAAATCATAATCCACCATCAGACGTAAGACATATTTTTCGTGGATAATAATCTTTTTGACGCCCAGCAATTGCCCATTTTGCCAATGTTCAGAGCTGCCCAATCGCACTTTTATCTGATTAGCGTTAACATTACTGGATTGGAAGGAATCAATGTTACTCATAATATATAATCTGCAATACGAATAACTTACTCTACGCAATGTGCTGCTGTTAGTATCCACTGGTTAGAGATTATAGAGCCTCCGCAAAAATAAATCGGAGATTTCAAATAGATTTGATATGGAGCTTCTGTTATGTTTATTGAGTAACCACCAAAAATTCGATCATTGATGCGCGCCTGGCGTCTCAAGAGGGTAGCTGGGGTATCGAATGCCAGGACAGCTGCTGCTGTTTGGATCAGCAAAAAAATCACAAGTTTAACTGACATTATTGATTTGACTTTGAAAGAATGAGAGAAGCGCTCGGGTTTTATAGAACCCGCCCAGGTGCAAAAATAATTTAAGCCAAAATATTGTCTGATAATTCCGCAATCTAAGAACGCGCTAAATGATGGGCAAATAAGGAATTGTCAATACATTTTGTAGACCTTATGGAAAATTGCTTTAACTTAAGTTACTTGGTTCATTAATTTTGAGCTTTATGGACTTCTAGATAACACAAACTAAGCAATTAAATTAAAACAAACCTTTTCCTTATATTATATAGCAGTATTCTAGTAGATCAGTACATCATATTACCAATATTACAGTATATTGGTATTGCACCATACAGTACAACAGTATACCACTTAGTATAACTACAAATGTATAACAGTATACCAGTTAAGCAATATTAAAAGACAACCATTTTACTACAATATTATTTTATTTTGTCTGTATTCGGGATAACATTTGAATTCCTGTCAATTGTTAAGTACATTTTAAAGGCGGATAAGCGAAGTAGAGTAGTAGTGTCCATAGAGAGATGCACAGATGCGAGTATACCTATTATTACAGGTTAAACTAAAAACTATAATTGGTATTTTGTAGTATTTACAGTCCAGTGCGACAGTTCGGTGCTTGAACTACACAAAAAGTCATGCAATTGAAATTCTTGTATATGGTTCGATCCACTAATCGAGATTACATAATTATGGCTTCTGTTGTGCGTTAACATCTTTAAGCGGTGTCTTCTCATCCTTGACATCAGCCTCCTTCTGTGCATCCGATCTATTCCACGATTGTTCGGCACCCGAGCCAAAGATGACGAAAGCCAAGAACTCCAATACGAACAAAACGATTGTAACGCCAAAGATAATACGCCAGGCTCCAATATTTTGCTGTGATCGAAATACACAAGATTTTGAAATAATAAAGATTCTGAATTATTTGAAATCTTAGCGAACACTTACATTTCCATGGGTAACAAAGCCAACGAAGAGGGGGACAATAATACCAGGTAGGGTGGCAGCAGTGTTGGTCAACGCAACTAAAGTGCCAGCAAAGTTCGGAGCGATATCAATGTGATTGGATAGGAAGCCAGAGAACATGGCGCCCATTGCCACGATGCCTACGGACATGACGGTGACGGCCTCGTAGTGTCGGCATCCAATGTAGCACAGGACCAACAAACATATTGCCGGTATAACAGTACAAATTGAGGTAGCGGTCTTCCTAGCAATGGTTGTGCTTATTTTGCCTAAAAATGATACGTATTCCTCATTAACATAGATAAGACTAAGGATAAGACTAAGGATTACGATATATTAAAGGACAAGTATAAGCACTTGGAAATATTATGAACTATGAGCTTAAGTTAGCATAAGGAGCTGGATTCGAATATAAATATGGATAAGCAATATGATAATGGTATGGATATAGAAAGATGGATAGGGATTTGAGTACGATATCTATATGTAGATTTTGTTACGTATTTATGCATGCAAATGTATATAGAAATTAATATTAATATAGATGTTGGTGAGGATATAGATACAGTTTTTATTATGAGAATGAAGATATAGATACCAGGTTGGTATATATATCCGTATCTATAATAATATCATCCATATATAAATATGTATATATGAATGAATAATATGTAGATCTGTATAATGATAAAAACTGTATCCATATGAGGATGATATTATTATAGATACGGATATGAATAGGGATAGGGCATTCGCTATGGATATGGACTTGAATGTGGAGTTGGATATGGATATAAATATGAATGTGAATACATATATGTAATGTATATACATACATATATAGAAACACATACGGATAAGTGTGCCTTATGCGGATAGACTTACCCTTCGCTTGCAGAGTGTCCAAAATTTTGCCAAGGAGTATGCTGAATATGATCATCGGGAAGTAGGGCAGGGCGCTAAGTGCGGCATTGCTGGCCACATTGAACTTGAGCACCTGCTTCATGTAGAAGGGGATCTCGATGAGGAACATGTACCAGCCGAAGTTGTTGCAGGTGTGAGCGATGAGGATTGCCCAGAAGGGCACTGACTTGAACACCTTGCCCCATGGCACTTTTGGATGATGTTCGACCTTGGTCTCGGTGCCCAGCGAGCTGGTGATCATGTGACGTTCCTCGGCACTGATGAAACTCTGCTTGTTGGGATTGTCCTGCACCAGGATTATCCACAAGAGCATCCAGATGCAGCTGAGCGCGCCCATCACATAGAACACCGACTCCCAGCCCCAGTTGGCCGATAGAACGCCAGCCAATAGGATCGATAGTGCCGTGCCCGCCGATGTGCCCACATAGATGATGGTGGACATGACCATGCGTTCGGTGGGCGGTGCCCAGGCGGCAATCATAACGTGCATAGCCGGGAACGAGGCACCGCCGCCCACACCCTCCAGGACACGCATCAATATCAAGCCACCGTAGTGAGCAGAAGTCAGGATTGGAGTCAGCAAAGTGCACACCACATTGATGGCCACCGAAAACAGCATGACCCACTTGGCCGAGAAGTTCTCGGCGACATGCGCCAATGGAATCTGCGAGACCAGATAGCCCCAGAAGTAACAGCTCAGCAGTGTGCCCTGCAGGGGTTCGCTCCAGCTAAAGGGTCCGTCCTGGTCGAAAGCGAATAAAATGTTTACCAAATTTGCATTCGCTTTGATTGCTGCGCAGCTGGTTACCTACCTCAACCTTGGCCGTTACATTGGTGGCGCCACCTGGCGGCGAGCAGACCTCAACCGCCTCGCTGGCGCTGCTCGTGAGATTCGAAATGGTGTGATGATCCACTGGCTTCTCCTGCAACAGATGTATGGCAGTGTGGTTCACCATGGCCACCATGGCCACACTCAGATTCACCTTCAGCCCATAGACAATGGCCATGCCAATGGAGCCCATGATGGCGAGCACATAACGTGCGGGCACCAGCTCTGCAAATGCAAATCAAATTGGCAGTCGATTAATTGTTGGGCTGGGTCAGGGCAATGAAAATGGAATTGGAAATGAAAGCAATTGAGATGGGGACGTTAGCACGAGCAGACCGAAAAGAAACCGTTAAGCCAAGCTATAATTGGAGCAGACCGCTCCCTGATAACAAATTTCGAATTGTTTATGGTATTTGTTTTCCATTAGAAATTCACGTCTGGCCCAGCGACGAGGCGATCAAATTGGATGGCAAAACAAATTAAAGTTTCACAATTGTTCGAACTTTATCGCCGCAACGCGAAATATAGCAATTCGGAAATTTGTTGATAGCTGCCGCTAAAGATAGATGGGAGGTATTATCAAACGATTTGTGCTAGCAACTGAAGTGCTTAATTTCAAATAAATGCCTAATCGAGTGACAAAAACATGCCCAAGATGGAAGCGATTGCAGATAAGCTGAAAGTGGGCAGCATGACAACTGAAGTAATGTACTCAAAAATGGCATAACATGAATTCAAAGAACCTAAAGGGCTCATCTGGCTAATCTACTGCTTGAAATTGAAGACAACTAACTGAACTCACAGAGGTTTAGTGGCCTAATCTATACGTTACTCAAAAGCCATTAAATTTGTTTGGGACAACTAATTTTTCTTTAATCCAAAGTATGAAAATAATCAACAATTGAGAATCAATTAAATTTAACTTGATATGAACCTAAAGATTGTGATTGGGGCTAATATGTAAAACTAGATTAAGTAGCCACTAAAGGTAAATAATTTTTTAATTATATGCTTGTATACATTTTTAATTAAAAAAGTAAATGAAATGAGGGAAGATAACAAATTTTTAACATTTTACATTTAATATGTATATATTTCTATTTAATTTAAATTATGCCGACATATGGTCTCTTCAATATGTTCTCTTCTATGTCATTAAAATTTGTTTTTTTAACTTCCATATGGAAATCTGTAAAATGTAAACAAATTAACTTAAATACAAAAAGCAAACCGCCTAATTAATAAACTCTCCTGAAACAGGCCAACTGAAACAGATAAAGTTAGTGAAAGCTAAAAAGCAATCAAGCCATCGAGTACTTTCACTATGTTATATATAAGGCAAAAGTAATTATATCATTATTTGCTCCCGACATGACAGCAGGATTAAATTGACATTTTTATTACAGCTACTGCGACTAGATGAGATAATGCGGCGAACATCAATTTCCATATTAATTTGTTGGCCTAGGTAAGTGGGTAGACAAGAAACAAGTATATAGTTTGGCAAATGTTTGGGCATTGTTTATAACGCTGACATACAAATGACCTTCAGGCCAGCTGTCAACGCGAAGTCACATAGTAGATGTATCCATTTATATATAAATATATATGTATATATAAATTTTATTTCCTTTCTTTGCTTTTTGGTTTGGTTTGCTCATAAAATTTTGGTTGTTTCTATAAAAAGCCGCCCAATATTGAGCTAAAAGGATAAGACACACGCACAAGCACACATACGCACACATATACTCATACACATACACACACACATATGTACGCGGAAATACACGCACACACACGCACGACCTTTCGGCGTCTTTTGAGGTCAAACACGCATTGCACAAGTATTTGAGATTCTTTCATCAGGACTCATGCCGCCACTCAATGCCCCCACGGTGCTCGGTCTCTGCTTGCCACTTGTTGCACTTGCACTGCCTGATGCACTCGGCTCTTGCATTGGCGTAATTCAACCTTCTCTCACATATGCCACAAGTTGTCTTTGAATTGTGTCCAAGCACTTTTCTTTTCTTTTTTTTTTGGTTTTTGGTTTTTGGTCTTTTCTGCTTTTCACTTACTGCCCAAGATGCTGCCCCTGGCGATCACTTCCTCGGACATTATGAAGAGCGTCCAAGCTTTAGTCAAAATGGACCAGAGATATATATTTCAATGTGTATATATATATGTATTCCGATTTATTCGTGCGAGCTCTGTGTACTCTCTAAATGCGACGCGTGCGTTGCCACAGGCAGCTGCCTTACAACTGAACTCGTAGCTGGAATACCATTTCCGACGACGCGCCGCTGCCTCGAAATTTTGGCTTTTTTTTCAAGAGCATAATTTACGTTTCAAATGTATACACACTCTCATGTATGTATGTGTTCGTCTGTGTTTCTGTTCGTATACCGGCAGCTCGGGATCTGGTTATTTTTTTGGGGGGCTGGGCTCGTGCGTGCCTGCTGGCTCGCGCATAAGTTCTCTATCTTGACGCGGCAAGTTGTTGGTACAACATTTTGTTGTCCTACTCCAGCTGTCAGCCTCCCCCTTTGTTTATCGCTGCGTTGCTGCCACATTCCACACAAATTTCACATGCGTTCCAATCGCTTGCGTAGTACAGTCAAAGCAAGCTGCCGCTGTGGTTGTTGTCTTGGCTAAATCGAACTTCTGTCATGCCGAAAAGTTTAACAAAGTCAATACCCTGCTTTAGATGTGGAAGTGGGAATGATGGATATATATATATATATATATATATATATATATATATATATATATATATATATATATATATATATATATAAATATATATATATATATTAATCGTCCGTCTTTCCGTCCGTCCGTCTGGTCTCAGCGATCTCAAAACACACAGCCCAAATTGAAAAAAAACGTATAAAATATTAGACTTGAGCTTTGGCATATAGCCGCATTTGAATTTTATTATCACGAACAGTTTGACTTTACTTTACTTAGTTTTAAATTAGCCTCAGCTTATTGGATAGGACAGTTAAATAAAATACTGCGAGCATATGTTTTAAATTAGCTTATTGGATTGGGAGTAGCGTAACAAGCAAGCATAATCACATATAAGCTAAAGATTTGAAAATTTCTATATATACTTGTGTATGCCATATTGCGTCGGTAGCTCAATTTATTCTCTTATTATCGATAAGAATCGATAAATTTACTTCACCAGCCGAGTAGGGTTAACTCTTACTTGTTTTATTGCCTTAATTTAACGTACATTACAGGGTATATAACAGTATACACATTTCAATTTTACAAAACATTCAATTGGAATTCATGAATAGCAAAAGTTATACAACGAAAATGTATGTAAAATATTTATAAACAAACAGCCACTCTATGTAAAATAAATAATCAAAAAAGTAAATAAAAACGCCCAAATAAAATTTCAAATTTCTTCTTCTTTCAAATCGTTTTTGACCAAAAAATTTAGAGTATATAGAGAGATTAATTAGGCATGCAAAACGCGTGCATAAAATAAATGTAAATTGGCATAACAATCAGGCCCACTTGATTTTATTTTCATTTGTAAAACTTGTCTCGCTTGGATTTTTATAAGTTCTGCTCGCATTTTGTTGTTTTGATATTCTCATATTATTTTTAAGTAAATTATAAGTTTTTTTATATAACTTGCTTGTGCTTATAATTAACGGAAGAACTTGTCTCATGACACAGGTGTTAATTGATTCTGTTATTTCATTTTTTGTTTTACTAAAGTGGATTGTTTTAATATAGTCGTTATGAGCAACACGAAGTGGGGCTCTTTTTATATCGAGATTAACTAGCTCTGATTTATAATTTAAGTAAACAAAACCCCGAATTTTATGCTGCTTGTTAAAGGGAATTTATGTAGTGCCAAAAACTGTTCAGTTTTTATAACAATTTCTTTTTTCAAATACATAAAAGCTTTGAAATATTGTTTAAAAAAGTATTTGTATAAATAAATACTTCTGCAATAAATCGAATTTTGACTTTCAGTATCAAAATGTTTAATTATATATATGTATATATTTTCATATATATATTTTTTATTTTACATAAATGTATATAATTTTTTTTTTTTAATTTTTTCTTACAGAACTAGAATTTTTTTCGATTTTATTTGTTCACAATTTAATAGACCAGCGACCAGTATGATACCAACATAATAATCCATAGTTATTATTAAATTTCTTTATAAGCTAACGTTTTTACGCCTTGCCAGCGACTTGGGAATGTAAACAGAATGGTTGAGTTTATTTAACAACGTCTACCAATTTAGGAAATTCTCATAGATGGAACACTTGAACAAAGTTCGAAAACTTGCCGAACCGGTTTTAACCGGGTACTTCAAATATTATAAACTGAATCAAAACTGAGCCTTCTGAAAAGTTAGAAATTTTGAATCATTATTGTTTTGAAGAACTTTTGTAGTCTAAGATTGGTAATATTTTTATAAAGAATTCTTGACTACTTAAAAAATATTTATTAAAAAATTATAGCGCCAAGTCAAGCTATTGTTTAATATAAATATTATTCAGTTGCGGCTTTGGCTCATTTGTTTATTCTCTTGGACAGATAAACTAAGCTGGAAGTACAGGTGCGAGATGTCTCAAATTTATTTGCAGAATCAAATAGCTCTTAAGTAGCTACCATTCTTATCTTAGCTGAGACAACACTCTGATTTGAACCACAAACACCTATTTATGGTAGTCAAAAATTAAAAAAAAAAATTATTGCAGGAAAAACAATATTTACTAAAGCAAATTTTGTTTCTTTTTTCGTTGTTTGCTTTTTGCGCTGGCAGATCAACTAAAAAGCTGGCCCAGTTTTCCAGCTAAATGACGATGAGCGTAATAATGATGTTGATGATGATGATGATTTGATATGCAAATGCGTCAACACTTAAGCAGGGGAGTTGTCAGTCGCTTTGTGCTCCCCGCTTTGGGCTTAACTGTCCGTCGCACATGGCAGACGCCACAAACACACACACACATGTACACAGAGGCAGTCCACTGTACATATAGAAATACATATTAATGGCTTCGCTTGTCTGATGTTTGCTTTACTTTTTTTTTTATTTATTTATTTTATGTACTCGCATTTTGTATTTGTCTTTTATCAGCCTGCTTCCATATGGCACACGGGTCGAGGCGGTGGGGGCATATACATCTTTGAGTAATTGAAAGCCGCACTCATCCAAATGAGCTGCTAATACGTACATCAATATTGAATGCATTTGAATACACTCACACTTGGCATGGCCATAGAGAGTCTAAACGCTATTTTCACAGTGTATTCAATATTCGCAATCATATTTTGTTTATTTATATCTAGTTCTCTGCATATTATTGCTGTTGTTTTGTTCTTTTCTGTTTGTGTCTAGCTTTTGGGTTGCTGTTTGCATAAAACTGACGGCTCTATGGGCCATTACCTTTCATCCAGCTGGACAATACATAGATCCGGTACCTGGACATGCACAGTGGCTTCTATGCCTCGATGCTTGCAACGACTCTATTGTCTGGTGCTCAGCATATGGCACAGCAGTTAGATCTTATTATATAAAGAATGAAAAAAAGTGGAACTCTAACAATTTATTTTTTTTTGGCTTGATAGCTATATAAATTGATTTTTATTGAGTTTACTGCACACATTTTCAATAAAAAAGTAATACAAGAAAAGGCACTATTTCATTTGATCTATTTAGCCGTTAATTGCCATTCATTGAATTGCCTTCCAAATTTTTATTTATTTCACTTGCTGTTCGTTGACAACGAAACTTGAAAATTAAGCTATATATAAATTTAATTATTGATTGGATATGTTGGTAGGGTATATAGATAAAAGATATATACCGAATTTTATAGTATTGTAATTTACAAAATAAATTGCAATAATAATATTAACTTGGCTAAGGAATAATATGTTGATATGAATATTATTATTATTTAAAAAATATTTATTGTTATTTTTATTTGAATTATTGGTTCATGAAATACATATTAATTTATTTTTTATTTTAACTTATTATATTTTTGTGAATTTAGTGTTTTCGTTTTATTATATGTTTTATTATATTATTATATAGCTATTTGAAAAGTTCTAAGACAACCTTTTTATGCTAAGAAGGGATTTCCAAAATCCAGGGTATTTCGTAGTTAAATATCACTTCATTGACAATAGCACTCGGCTATGTGCTAACCAAAATCGTTTTGTATTTTGATTGTAAATATTGCTGTGCTGCGCCATTTGTGACGTCATTGATACACACAAGTACATACATATGTGTCTATGAAACAGCCCTTCGCCAATACCAATGTATGGTCGAGAGTTTAGCGTGTGGCGCCAACTAAATTGCTGTAATGGCTCTCACACATTTCAATAATTGAATATCTATTGAATGAAATGGTTAAAAAAATAAATAAACTAACATAAAAATGAACTTAAATTAGCCGAAAATCTGTAAAAGTAAATGTCGTTGCCAATGCGCTAACAAATCAATCACACTTACCCTGATAAGATTTATTAATAGACCTATTCTGTGTAAAGTCCATCTGCATGAATAATAAATAAGCAAAGTACGGCCAACCAGCTGATAAAGAGCTCACATAGTATACTTAACTTTGTTTAATTTGCTTAGCTAAGAGCTAAATGTTAATGATACAGCACCCACATAACAGCGCTCTGTTAACAGTCTGCTAATTGGGATCCAATTAGATTTTGTTAATTGAATTGATAAAGGCATTTGCGTTTGAGGTTTTCCAAACCAAAAAAGATATATTTTTATTTATTTCGAAAATTAATCATAAATCAGTTTCATATGTAAAACCAATAAAAATGAAGCTCGCATAATACCATAACATAAATATAATAGCCATAATATTTGATGAGCCAATAAAAAAAGTACATATTTCAAAATTTTATATGTAGTTGACTTTCTTGAGTGTGTGTTTAATATATAAGTATATATATTTAAAGTATGTCGGACACATAACACACATATTTGTAGCTATTTATAGTTTTTAATAAATGTTTTAAATAAATTTTGTATATAAGTATGTATAAGTATGCATGTATATCGTAGTATATGTAGTATATATATATATATATATATATATATATATATATTTGTATGTTTTTTTTCTGTTCTCCCAATTTGTATTCTTTCAGTGTTTTCAATAAAACAGTCAGACAATTTTTTATTAAAATAAATTAACACGCCGCCTTCTTAAATCGGCATAGAATATTTTTAATATTTTATGCGCTGAGCCACTTAAAATGTTTTTGACAAATAGTTTTCATAATTGTATACATATATTTCGATTATAATATATAAATATATATGTATATATATATATATATATATATATATATATATATATATATATTTATATATTTATATTTTTTATTTGTTTGATTTTTTTTTTTTTTTTTTGTAATTTAATTGTTAGTAGATATTTCAAATAGTTTATTTGTTTGGTTGCATAAAAGTGTGTTACTTTTCGCTCAGTGTAAATAGTTTAGAGTGTAGTACAGTGAAATGGCGCCTCCTTGTATAAAACATTTAAAGCAAATTGACAGACAATCTGTTGCTGCTGAGCTCATTTAAAGTAATTACCGTTAAGTATCTATAGATTGTATTTTTCATAAATTTTTGTTATTTTAGTTTTGTTTTTTGTACTACTTGGGAAGCCTCTAGTTTTGATATTACACACTTAGATACTGATAGTGTTGGCGGTTCTTTGGTTTTTGTTTTGTTCCTTGGAATTCAAAGACCTCAACCATAGACATAGACATTGATTAAGTGTGGTTAGGTTTAATTTAGTTTAGGTTAGGTTCGGTTGGGGTTTGGTAAGTTCGCAGTTGTCAACCCTGTCGGTGTCAGTGTTTTAAAAACATTGATTTTGATTATGTTGATGTTCTTCGACATACAATATTCGTATATTTTATATGCATAGACATAATAATATTATATATATATATATATTTTTTTTTTGTTTCAAAATTCGAATTCTACACAGAAATTGCACGTTGACTCATTTTTAATTTAAGGTATCTTTTGGTTTAAAATATTATGTATTTTATTTTCTTTCATTTCGCAAACTAGGGTAAAGGTCAAATGATTGGGGTTTCTTCTATTTCTGTTTATTTTCTCAGTAAATGTGGTTACCAATAAATGTGGAAAGCTCAGCTTGAAAGCTTTTATTTTCTCTCTCTCTCTCATACTCTCTGCTCTATCTATCTTTCTCTACTATGCTCTGCTACTTTAGTAGAACTTCTCGCCATAGTAGCTGGGTCCGCGCTCACCTACCGGTTCGTTCAAGAACTGGTTCTGGTTAATGGAACGCTTCTTCTTGGACACCATGAAACGCTTTGCGGATCCCAGACCTGTAATGATTGTTTTAGCCATTAGCAATTAGTTTGAATTCAGTTGCAGTGTGCTTCCACTTACGACTATTGCTGCCCAGGTATTTCTGTGGGCGTGGCACGTATTCATACTTTGGCACCACCTGCGCCTCCACAGGCATGCCGTAGTAGTCGACGAGAGCGGGCGCCTGCTGCTGTTGCTGCTGTTGCATGGGCGCATCTAACCAGCTGCCAGCTGCTGGTACATAGTCCAATTCCTCAGCATCCACCAATGGCACAGAGATTCCGCTCTCCATGTCGCTCTCCTTGCGGGCACGCTCACCGGCTTCGACCAGGGCAACCAGAGCCAACATATCAGCAGGTGTCAGCTTGGTGGTGTCACGTTTTAGGCTGAGGAGGAGAAGAAATATTTAGATATATATATAATCTAAATACTATATAGTATGTTGTTTTTATAATAAACAATTTGGAATTGATTTGAATTTAATAGTTTTAATTTTGTTTTTTAATATAATAAATAAATAATAAATATTATTTAAATGCAGGAGTCTTATTGCGAGTTAATTAGTTAACAGTGCTCATGTCTGCCAACCTCCTTAGAGTAACTGACATTAACATATTTTCAAACTGTTAGCTCTTATAAGAATGCTTACTTTTCACTATGTATGTTTAAGCTAGGCGTTCTCTAAATGTTAAAAGCAGGCTTGTTGGTCAATGTTATGTTAAGTTATAGTTTTAGGATATTGGAATGTTAATCATTGCAAAGTATCAGAACTGTAAAGAGTAGTTCACTTTTGCAATTATTCTCCTTATCTGTTAACATGATGTATAGTCGAATTTGTTTTATGTTAGATATTGACTTAATGGAAAACTATAGATTAGATTGGAAATTACATATGCATATATAAGTCTATGCCAAGTTCTGCTATTAACATGATTGAATCTCAGTATAAGTTTTGCTATGCTAATAATAATATTTTATAGATCTTCAACTTACCGCATATCCCCAAAGCGACGATACTTGTTCAGATTGATATTCTCGCTGGGGGCATTAGCTGGAGCCAAGTTGTAGTAGAGGCCACGCTTGTTGCGCTCATCCAAATTGTAGTTGCGATTGGCATAGGTCAATGGCACAGACAGAGGAATGCTCTCCAAGTAGGCCTCGGCATTGAGCAAGTTCTGCAGATTATCATAAGCCTTGTTGCGGCCAGTGGGCGTGTTAGCTAAGTGGCCAAAGAGATAGGGAGAGAGAGAGAGGGAATGCTACTGAAGTTGCTCAGGAATTTTGTTGATTCGCTGCTTACCATGTCGGTCCGGCGTATAATCCTCCAGTTCCTGCAGCTCTCGCTCATTGTTGTAGCTGTTGTAGCCGTTGTAGCTGATGGGCGCACTGGGCTCATAGTCGTCGGCCCAGACACCAGCGGGCACATCGCTGCCATAATCGTTGTTGGCCACGCTCATATACGGATTGTATTCGTAGTTGATGCCACGCTTGCGCATTGTGGAGCTGGCCACGGCCTCCTCCAAGGCGGTTGGGTCACTCTGCAGCTGCTGTTGGTTGTTTTGGGCGGCAGCTGCCACCGCGGCCAAGATCTCATCGTTGCTGGGCAACGTATAGATTCCAGCCTGTGCTTGCTGTTGCTGTGGCTGCTGTTCGGTGGGACCACTACGGGCGGGCGAGTTGCTAAAGGTGGCTGGCACAATTTCCGGACTTGACTTCTTATCGGCCGGCGGCACCGTGGCACTATTTGCCCCTTCCTCAGCGCGCTTCACTGCTAAAATTGAAATCGAAAATGAAAACGTAATGTAATTTGCCATTGCGTGCTTTTAGGGGTCGCTGCGTATTTCAATTTGCTCTCCTTGATTCAATAAACGTCCAAAAGCAATTAGCCAAGCTGTCTACCATAATTTCTTTCTTCTTTTTTGCATTATTGCTCGCACCACTAATTGCTATTAGCCATGTTTATGCTCGATAGCAGCTGGCAGTCGCAGCATTTAGCTAGTTGCCTTATTCCCATAACAACAACTACCCATTGACATTATTATCCCTAATCATATTTACTGTCGACCCTTGCGTAATGCTGATTGGATCGTCTCAGCTCGACCTCAACCTGATAATCTAGCGTCTCGTAGCTGGCAATTAAACGCGAATTAACACCAGCCGCAATCAACTACGCTGTTAACTGAATTAAAATGTCATCTATGCTAATTGTATTTTACATATGTTAAACGAGCTGTTTTTTCTTGGGAGGCAAATAAGAGAAAACATATTACAGATAATTGATGGTTAATCTGTTTCATGATTTGTTAAGGATTTTCTATTAACGTTTTTAATAGATTTTTTACTTATTTTTATACTGAAAACTATCATGGTTTTAAATTGCTTTTTTACATATTCAACTTAATTTTTTCATAATTAATTTTCTTTATTTCTTCTAAAACATAACAGCGATTTTCCTTAGAATCTTGTAAGCTAACATAGAATAGTTTTTAGTTTTTATTTGTACTCCTCAGCAAATTCCTCTTAGTTTTCATTTAACCAATTGTAGCTGTCATAAATCAGAGCAATATCCACCGATTCCCAACATCATCAGCTTTCAGCCATATCAAACTTTGTTTATTTAACTCAATTCAAATTAGTTCTTAACACACGCATCACTCATAAAGCACTGCGTTACATGCTACACGTATTTCGGAGGGTTTTTCCTGGACTTTATCTACTTGGCACTTCATATATATGTATATTCAATCGACATTTGAAATGGTTTTTATACATTTATCATGACAATATTTTGCGATAAGAAAAACCAGCGCGTAAACAAATGATCAACAATGATTTATATGTAGTACATATGCCCCAATTGCAATAATTATACAGAGTAGACGCACTATAGAGGCTATAACTTATCTGCCCAAAATATCCGACGCCCACATTTATGATGTAACTGAACTGATTTAGCAGAGAGTGTTTTTGTTTGTTGAAAATGATGATGATATGTGGCATGAATATATTAATACATTGGTGTTGTGTTTGTAGGGAGAACGTTAATGTGGATCAAGGTAACAATAATATTCTCTGAACTTACACTTAAAATTGCAATATAAAACTCAGGTCTGTACATTTTTAGTTGACCCAATTTTTATTAATGAAGATGATCTTAAGAGATCTGCTCTTTTTATAAATAAATTATATATAAAAGAGATAAATAAGCATTTATTAAGGCCGACTACTTTTCAGACACACCTCGCATAGAACTAATATGCAACCAGAATTATTTAATATTGAGCTTGTAATATTTGCAATATGAAAATCAGATATTGACTTAAAAAAAAAGGCTAGTTCAAAGAGTAAATCGATCATACGCCATTTCACATTTCTTCTTTTTTTTTTTATACATTGATAAACATACATAAAATATAGTCTGAAGTCTCTTCCCCTCAGTGAACAGCAGTTTATTATGTGGTTGATTAAGCTTTTTTTAAGCTCTCTATTAAGCAGATTATATGTCCTTCGTGTTCAGTAAAGTAACCCAGTTTCTAGCTGCTATTCATTATGGCCAGCAGCTTGACCATATGTTTGTCTTGTCAAGACCCAAGAGCTTCGTCATATGCTTGAAACCTTGGCTAGGTACAGGAGAAACAAGCTGGCGCTGGAGCGGGAGCAAGTGGGGCAGTTGGGTTGAATGAAAAATATTCCCAGCGCTGTTGCTCCGCGCGCTTGTCCTGCGGGCACAAGGAATTGCTGGAACTGTGGAAGCAGTGCAGGGGCATAAATAAATATAAAAAAAACAGACAGCTAAATTAAACGCGCTGACGTTTGCTGACGTCGCTCTACGCGTTGTCATTGTCCGCCATTTTGTTATGGCTGTTGCTGTTGCTGCTGCCATTGCTGCTGCTGCTGCTGCTAACATGAAAATATTCAGTGAACTGTAAAAATATCAACAAGTTGTTTGCTCTTCAATTTTTGCCACACACAAAACACACACACACAAATGTTGTGAGTGTGTTGGGCGGTTTGTGGGTGCGCCCCTTGGCTATGCCTGTTGTTTCTTTTCTTCGTGCTGTCGCTCGGTCTGGGCCAGCAGCTGCTGAATAACAAGCAGCAAGGAACGTTGGCAACAGCACAATTAATGTATCCGCAGGCAGTGCGGCCTGCAAAATAACTTAATAATAACGGCATATGGAAAATTTGTGACATGAAAATGGAAATGTGAGCGCCACTCAGTCTCACTCTCTCTCTCTCCCTCTCTCTCTCTCTCTCTCTCTCCCTCCTTTTCGTTCATTCTTTCTTTCTCTACGGACCTCAGTTTATAGTATGTATATTTAGAAGTTTGCGGTTAACCAGAGCCTTGACTTTGCAATTGACAGCCGCAATGAATATTTGATGAATGCCCACAATGGCATATGCTCGCAAAAGCGCTAGCTAAATGCCAAAGCCAACGACTTATATAAATATTTATTATGTGCACAAGGAGGTTCTAGGAGGGGGGTGGGGGGGGGGGGGGGGTTGCGGAGTTATGCTTAATGAAAAGTATGGCAGCGACATCTGAGCGGAGCGCGTCAAGGCTGGGCTACAGAAAGTGTTGCCTACTTTTAAGCGCGCACGAAAAACCAAACCAATACAAACGTAAATGGCGTCAGGCAGCAAAAGCTGCTGCTCCCACGGGATGTCTAAAAATAGAAATGAAATCGCGCGCACGTACACACACACAGACACACATAAGCAAACACTCTCACATATTCGCTAGCTTGCATACCAAAAGAGTCTGGCCGCCATTTTGTGCAGCAGCCGCCCACGCTTTGCGTAGGTGTAGCTGCGCGCTTGTATATGTGTGTGTGTGTGCCGTGCTTGTGTATTTTAGTGTATTATGAGTCGCAATGATTGTAATGTTACACTAAGCCAGCGCTCTGAAGTACACAGCAACAACTACAGGAATGACAGAACCAAATTTACTTTCGTTTATTTTTCTTTCTCTCCTTTTTGTTTGGCGAAATCGGCTGAGCTTCAAGCTGCTTGCCAGCTGTGTGCCAGAAAACACCTACGCAATTTCCTGCAAGCCCAATAGCGGAAAATGGAAAGCGCCGCTGCCGCTGCCGCTGCTGCCACTGATGCTGCTGCTGTTAAGCGAAATGGCGAATTGCTGGGCGTTAACAAAGGGCGAGGCGCTCGCTTGCCGATCAAACGGAGATGAAAAACACAGACAGGATGCTAGGTGGTACCGTTGGTGCCTTCTGCTTTTAAAGCGCGCGTGGGCGTTTTGCTTTATGTGCTCAACTTACACGCTATTCACACACACACACACACACAAACTCATACATATATTTACACTAAACTATGTATGTACGCAAATACATGTACAGTGCTGTATAGCTAAGCTGCACATTAGTTGCTTGTTGAAGCGTTTGCTCTATTAAATTATACTTAATATGAATTTAATTCTCTGCACTTTATGTACAATTTTGTGAAAACCTTTAAATTTGATTATTTTATTTAAAAATATTAGTCTGAATAATTCTGTTTACCTAAAGTAAATTCGAAAGTCTATGTGAAGTTACAGAGAAATGTAGTTTGTATTTATACATATGTTAATATGTGCATACATATATTTATATATTTTATACAATTAATTAATTTCATATCTATAAAATGTTGGACATATTTTACGATTATTCTCAATTTGGTATGTATGTGAACATATGTTAATTAATGAAATGAAAAGTAACTATACAAATATATATTCAATATAATTCAATATGTTATTCAAGTGAGGAATTTTAAAATCTTTTTTTATAAAATACTAAAGATTATTGTATTAGTTTTCTATATTTAATTTATTATACTTTTTTTTTAATTTTGCTTTATTTTATATTTTGAGCCTCTATTAATACTAAATTCTAAATAACTTTTATGCGCTAAAAAGTGTGAAAGAAAACTCCAACTAAGTAAGCAAAAGAATATATCCCATCTAAAGATAATTTTTGCAAATATGCAATCAATTAATATGCTACTTTTAGCTTATTTTATCCTGCCTTTCCTGTTGACATACTTTGAATTTTGCTCAAACCCAAATCAACTGCTCCTTAAAACAGCATTCCCTGTAGTAGCTATACTTCTGTACACTTTATCTAGGCTCTACTGTGCACAGTGAATGATTATGCGGCACTCACTTATAACGCGGGTACTGTGGAACGTGCATGTTCATTTTTCTTATTTTTTTTTACTTCAAACGTGAAATTTCAAATGACCTTTAACATTAACTACACGTTGCCTGACGTATGTAGGCAGAGCGTGCCGACCCACGCACTTTCCAGGCAGGTAAAATTGTTGAACTTTTTGCACTTACCTGCCGGTAGTTCCCGCAGCTGCTGTTGCTGTTGTTGTTGAAGCTTGTTGTTCGCATTGGTGGATAGCTCCGTGTTCTGGGCTAGCACAGATGCTGGCACCGCTGCCGCCAGTCCGACGAGCAACACAAGCAGCGCCCACATCAGCCACCGACCATTAGCGCTTGCTCCCACAGACAATTGCATTTTGTGGCACAAACAAAACGAAAACACACACGCACAACACGCTCAGGAAACTTGGTAAACAAGCGAAAGACTTGTGCTCGGTGTCCCAATTAGATGGGCCTGCTCTGGTTGACCCTCTGTAGCTGTAGCTGTAGCTGTAGTAGATGCCTCACTGCCTGACTGCTGAATGGCTCTTCAAATGCTGCTTGGGTATTCGGCGTTCGGGCTAAGAGTTCAGTGTTGGCTGCTTGTCCGCGTTCTATGACTGTTCTGAATGAACTGTCTGCTTGCTGCTGTAGTGCAACAGTTTTTAATGTTCAATCGCCCCAAATTCGCTTTGCAGCCCAAAGGCAGCGGCTCAATGTGCTCTGCACGCCATCTACGTCATTGTCATTGATAAGAATTGCGGCCCTCTGCACAGTTAAACAACAACAACGAGGGGCATTAACAGGCTCTGCTTACGTACTTTTAGCCTGGCCAACTGACACTAGTGCGCCTGCTCCATGTCTGCACACAATTCGCTGTTGCCCCTCAAATAACTGAATTGAATTTTGTATGTATGTAACGTAAACTGTAACTGTTGCCCACTTTGGAGTTGGCTGTTCCAGTTCTAGTTCTAGATCTAGTTCCAGCTGATGATCTAGAAAATATAGCTATTAATCCTAGGTAATTTATTATTTTTTATATCTCGTAAGCTTTGAATTGTTTAGGAATTAAATTTAAATCTTAATCAAGTCTAGAAAACAATAATTTTGTTCAGTACTTCCCATCAGAGCTGTAGTTAATTCTACAATAATGTTACAGCATATTGTACAATCGGAATCCATAATTAATTCATGGTACGAATTTGAGCAACATATATTTTTTTTATTAAAAAAAAAAATAAAATAATAAGCACACAATAAAAAATTAATACCTAATACTTAAAAATTTATAATTTTTGGAATACTAAACTATTTAAATTTAAAAATGTAGTTCATCTTTTAAAACCACAAAAACGATTTTTAATTTATTAAAAAAAAAAAAAAATAATAATAATAATAAAAATTGTCTTCTCAACTGAACTAAGTACTTGAAATTATGAAATTATCTGTGATTCTTATTTTGCGTTTTTTTTTTTTTTTTAGATTTTATGGAAGCCCATTTTTTAATATTTTAAAATTAAATGAAATGTTTTTGTTTTTGAATATAATACATGTTTATTTATACCTCGTTTCATTGCAATAAATATTTTATATAATCTTTACATATTGTGTAAGTCTCAAGGCGTCCAAGTTAAGTTTTCCCGGGGTTTGTTTGTTTCTAATAGTGTTTCTTATTTTTTTTTGTTGCACTTAGAATTTAAGAATCGCACTGAAAGGTCATAGGTTAACGATCTTGCATATTTGAACGTGTCGTATGTTACATTTGCTTTATGAATTAACAAAGAAAAGGGTAGAAGAAATTATATAACAGTGCTCGATTCATATGAATAGAAAATCTAAGGCTACAACTTGTCGGCTAATCCAAGGAAACAATTGCCAATAAATAGATAACTAGAAAAGGTCTAAACGAATTGTATTTCTGTCTGTGTGTGTATGTGTAGGGGGTACAGGCAAAATATATGCGGGTGTATGTGTGTGTGTGGCCTGACTAATGCTTTTGGCCTGATCTATTGATTTATCTAATTCGCATTGTCGAGCACATGCACAATTTGCTTGGAGACAAGCGCCGTGGCCTCTGCGGCATTTGGTATCAGAAATCGATCCATGTCGGTAATGAGCAATCCATCGCCATCGGGAAAGCCGTATTTGAATGTGATCAAATCGCGATGTCGCTTCTTGGCGGTGATCTTTACAATGCTGGCGAGTGGTCGACGCACCATAATCTGTGCCTGGCCACGTCCCAGTTCGCGCAACACCACCAAATGTGTGGGCGTTATAATCAGAT
Source organism: Drosophila mayaguana (assembly GCA_037075325.1). NCBI lineage: Eukaryota > Metazoa > Arthropoda > Insecta > Diptera > Drosophilidae > Drosophila > Drosophila mayaguana. Next base: position 11,642,310 of record JBAMCG010000068.1, on the reverse strand, counting down.
GGCTATCATACATATAGCCATTGATGTGCACATCTTGGCATTTGAACGCATTTATAATGTCCGCCGTCTTGAAATATTGATTGAGATTGACAATCTCCTTGCTAACGCCAGCGGGTTGTGGCGTATCCTTTTCACCTGCATCGTACGCATCTTCGTTCTCATCATCGATGCTAAAGACGGGCGCCACATTGCGATAACGTTTGCCATTGCGCTCCTTGGCGCTAACATGACGCTCCTGCACGGCCTGCGTTTGGCCTGCTCCATTGTTGGAGCCTCCGCTTACGCCCGCACCGGAGCCATTCGAACTGGGATTAACAATGATGTCCAGCAGACGGCCTTTAACCTCGGCTGATTTCGATTTCATGGCTGCGGAGAATTTACTAAATAGGTCTGTTGATGAGGGCGTCGATGCCTTGAGCGTCGTTGACTTTGACTGTAAATGAAAAGGAGTGTCTAGAGTTGGAGTTGAATAGCGAAAAGGATTACACTCACCTGCTTGACATTGTGTTGCTGGCACACGAGACACTTGCTGACATTGTGATCTTCCAGGCAGTCGGCCATGTGATCCCCAAAGTAGTCGTGTATGGAGGCATAGCCGCCCGTTAGCAAGGACACGTAGTGTGTGTTTTTTTGCAGGAATGAAGCCACCACCATGTGCGTATATTGATCCTCTTCCACACGGCCGCTACCCATAAAGCACAAATGCTCGCCGCCCGCATTAGAATTGACTTCGATGGCCTGCCTTTGGGCGGCGAGCAGACCCTGGACGGCTGTGGCAAACGCCACCGGCTCTTGCAGCATCAGGTTGCAGTCCAGATGAAACGCCGTTGACAAATGGCCCGCATTGTACTGTTCGGCTGGACGGCAGTCCACGAGAAAGAAACGCACGGCATCCTGCACTGGGAACTCTGTGGCTGAATTCTCCACCAGCTCATAGACGGAGACGGGCAGGCACAATGCCTGGGATACCTTATTGGACTCCTCCTGACTGCGCGGCGTATCATTCTGTTTGCCATACAGAGCCTTCAGGTAGTCGGTCTTGAAGGACGTTGGAGTCTTAAGTGCATAGTATTGCGCGAGGGAGCAAAAATCTGGTACATCGTCCACCTCCAAGGCGCACGGCATATTGACGAGAAACTTGACGATCTCCTCCTTGCTGGAGCCCTTCATGGCCATAATCTGTTCGCGTCCATTGATGAGAATAATCAAGGCCAGAAAGAAGACCATAAATGGATCGGCATTCTGAAAATACAAATCCCACATGGCGATGATCACAGACAGACTGCTGCAGGACGCGAAGAGAGATTGAAACCACGTCAGGGAGTAGAGATCCGGTGTGATCTTCTTGGTGTCCAGCACAGTGCACAATTCCGGATCGTGATAGAGCAACAGCAAACGAAATACATGGAAGACATTGCCCTTGGGCTTGCAGCCTTTGGGTATATACGTATCCCGTATAGCCTCAAATAAATTGAAGGTATCTGAACGATTCAGTTTGAGGGCGCAGAGTGGCAACAGCAGTTCGATCCAACCATTCTCAGGTTCATATTGCAAGTTGCGATTCTTGCAATAGAACGTCATTATTGACTCCAGATCGGAGACGACCGACACTTTGTCCTCCTCATCATTCCCAATGCGGTCCACATATCGCTGACAATCCTCGCGCAATTGACTTTGAAAGGGCAAATCGTAGATCTCGTTGAAAAGCGACATTTGATCGCTCTTATTTCGCACATCCAGACACACTTGCCAAACATCCGGACGGAGAGCCTCCGGTAGAGGTTTGCCCTGGCAAATGCTATAGATATCATTCACATTGCAGTCGTCCAGCAGCGCTGACTCCAGCTCAATTATCCTGAAAGACACAGAGCGGGAGATAAATATGATGAATGATGAATGCTTTCGCTTTTATAAGGCATCCTCAAAGAGAGGCAAAGAGAGAATGACATTTATAGAGCTTTCAGCTTTATACAAAAAGAGCTTTCAACCGATCAGTCAGCTTTCTCCCACCGACTTGCCACTTGCTCTCCATTTCTCTCTCTCTCTCTCTCTCTATTTTACTCTCTCACAAAGGTGAAGTAATGCGTTTGTTTGCGTTTATAATTCAACGTGTCCAATTTGGCACAGCTGTTGCTGATAACATAAAAAAAAGCAGCTATCTCATTGGCTGCTGACTCAAATGTGCTGGTGGTTTACAAATGTTCGCTTACTCTGTCGCACGCATTTGCATAGATATGCCAGCAAGGCCATCGCTTAGTCCACTTTACAAATTTTTCAAAAAAGCTATTACACTTTACAGTTGGTTCTATTTAGAACTGTTCATGTTTATTTACCACATATTCTCGTCCATGGCCGTGGGCCCCACATATACAATTGCACGGCTGGAAAATTGATCTTCGATTGTGTTGGCTTTCTATCAGCTTAGTCTATTGCACTCTTTCCAGTTGAGGCAATAGGCTTGAAAGCATTTTAAAGGTTTACAAATAAGTAATTTCGTTAGATTCGCCAAAAATTGCTTTACTGTGTATGAGTTAATGTTTTCTTATTGGAAGTCTTATTTTTTGTGGTGGCACACCGATGACGGCCGATAACTGTCTGAGCAACAGATCCGGAGAGATGCCAACCTTTGTTTTGTCTGCCCAGTGTCACCCAGTCGCTGTGAATGTTTAAATTGGTAGTCCGCTGGCAAGATTCAAGCATAACATTTAATTTCAAATAATTTAACAATAAATGCAATTCCTGCTTATCTGTCTTATTAATAAATCATTTTGAACGCACAAAACCGTTTGCTATTCAGGAAAATAATTGCTGAGCACTAGACAGCTGGCGTATCGTGTAATTTGAAGTAAGGTAAGTTTTTTGGGGTAAGTGCACCCGAGCCCACGCACACACACACACACACACATACACATGCAAACACAAACATCACACACACACACATAGAGAGACGTATAGACAAATACAATTTGCAAAAACAATAGCGTTTACGCTCTTTTTGCCTTTGTAACTAATGGCACATATATTATATATATGTATATGTGCATATAGCTGCACATTCTGATGCAGCCTTCACCTAAATAATGCATCTATTGATTTAGCATATGCATTTCTGTTGCATTGCCAAGCGGCGTTACTTGCAAGATTTACGTACGCACACTGACGTGTGTGCTTGTGTGTGTGTGCATGCGTGTGTTTGTGTGTTTTGACCTCTCGAGTCAACAGCCAGCAACAGCTGTCCTGTCGCTCCAGTTTGGCTTCATACCTCGCACCCCCCTCAAGACTTTGTTCGCTATAAACGTTCTTTTAACAATTGCGTCTTCTTTGTCATTGCATTTGTGTCGCTGTTGCAGCCACGTGTGTCGCTTGGCATTTGCATAGCATCACGTACATATAACCTTTTTTCTTTTCAATAATACCCTATACTTGTAGAGTTGTGAAACGCGGCATATTGCAATTAAGCAAATTGATAAAGCATAGCGCTAAATATTTAGAACTCATGCGAATTCTTATCATTTCCTAATACCCCATTAAAAGTTTTACTAAATAGGGTATATACGAAAGCAGAGTAAAGAAGATTCTTGAATAAAATATATGTATCTATATAAATAAAAGAAAATTTTGTGCCACGAATTTAAAATATGGGATATGATTACAGGGTATGCTAAAGTAACATACTTGAAATATTGTCTCTTTTTTACTCGTTTTATAGTTCTGTTTTAATTGCGTCTTCTTTGTTTGTCACACAGATGAAACAAGGCTCTGCAACAAGTGGCACCAACAACAACAACTCGTTCGCCAACAACATCATCAACGACAACAACAACACCGACTGTGAAGAACAGTTGCAGCCGCCGCAGCAACTATCAAAATTAACTCATATTGTCAGCGAATGGGATGACGGCATCATATTTGATGTGGATGATCCAGACTTTTGCCCGGGCCCTTCAACCGCTGTCGTTGACAGGCTGACAACAGCCACAAATAGCTGTGTGGCAGCGTTAAGGAATCTGAGTTTGATAGGTAAATAGCAAATGATTATAAACAACTGATTAACATTATGTACTTAGTAACAAGACGACATAACGGGGGAAAGTCATCTATTAATAAATCATCTTGCTTAAGATCTATGAGACCTATCTATCAAAACCTTTACTTGACATAGGAGTTCACTGTTTAGATCAATTTAATTCTTGCCATCTGATCAGAACCTCTTCGAACAAGAAATTTTGACACTCCAATTTATATAGTTTTTTGACCTCAAAGAGCAGAATTGATAAGCATTTGACTAAAGTTACCCTAGTTCTCAATTAAAACCAAAACAAAACAAAATTTAGAAATGGTTCTGAGATTTTTCTTGAATTGAATAATTTCATTGAACATTTTGGTGAATGAACGGAAGTCTATATATAAACCAGTTCAGGGATGTTCAAAAGGCAATTCGGCTTTTTTTTTTTTTTTTTTTTGGCACTATGCCAAAAATAATATTAAGTTTCAATAATATATACTAGTGTTAGTAAAATCTTCTAATATGTGAGATAACATTTGACTGCTAAATTGTAAGGGGTCTAACTATGGTAGCTAATCCAAGTCTGTAAAGGATCATGCAATGTTTTGCATGCAGAGTAGAGGAAATGTAAATGGCAACAGCAACTGATATCTAAAGCGCTGTTAATTTGAATATGTTAATATGCAAACATAAATATCTAACAGTCGCTTAACACAAATGCAGTTCTTAATAGAAGTGCATGTTACAAAGCTCGTTTTGCGTAACCCATAAACCTTACCTTACTCACAAAATGTGCGGTTAGCTGTTTTTGTTTTTGTTCCACTGTTGGGGTTACCCTGGTATAACGTAACAGAAATAGTTATTAATAGAGAATTGGATGTACTAGATGCATTACAAAGCAAGCTTATATTTGCTCACGTTGTTCATTGGTATTATTTATAGACTCTCAGGTCTAGACGAGATTTGCGAATAAATTAGCGGTACAAATATTTACGATTAATTTGCTGATAGACCTAAAGCTGGAATTTTTTAACATTGTGATGAGCGTGGCAGCTAGTTTTGTTTATAATCGTGAACAGCTATATAAATATGTCTGGCTTATCAGCTGCGTGTTTTTCCAGCTTTGTTTTAATAACAGGTGCGTGGGCGTGGTTAATACATAAGTAAGATTATACTCTATATATACTGATACTTGTACTTTATCCATATCGCGTCCCTGTGCTCTTTGTGCGACCCACTTGCAATTATTTTACTCACATACTCTCTGATTCCACTTTATATGGGTGAGCGGAAACCGGTGCACACTTTTATTAACATCAATTGCTAGCGATAGTGAGCTTTATCGCTCAAGTGGGTGCCACGCTCTAGTATATAATGCCAAATACAGCGGACTATCAATTTATATTAGAAAAATTTCTTTCAGCTTTCGATTCGCTAGTCGAAAGTTCATTTCTCATTGTTTATGTCTGCCACAATAATCGATAACATATATTATAATCGATCTTCTCTTATATCCACTGAACTTTCTCTATTTATAGATCAAATTGATTATGTGTTAGATGCAGTAATAGCTTTATCAATGTTTGTTTAGATATCCATCAAATTGTCGTAGCTATAAAATCGAATGATTTGCTGTTTACAGTTCTCAATCAATCATCAATTTGATGTAATTCAAGCGACAAAATCGTAGGAAAGTTTCGGCATGCATATATGTGGAAGTAAACCTGAAATTTGATTAGAACACAACTTTTCTATAAACAGTTGTTCATAACTTATTTATCGATAAAATATGAGCTTGAAAATTGTATACAAAATGGATTTCAGATTATTTTGTTATAGTAATTCGACTATTGTGAAAACTTTTTATCAGTTTTCAGCAAAATTGATTTATTGCTTCGCTTTAGAAGGAAACATCAGTCAGAGTCTTATCGAAGCTGATTAAAATAAAAAGTAGTTTAAACTAATATTTCCTATTGTGTGCATTTTTGGATGTGTTACACTTGAAATGGGTAAAATACCCACCCACACACGCACTACCCCAAGTCATCCATCAATTAAGTACGTACGTCTTTTCGATCATAATATAAGAAAAAAGTAAGGTAAAGAATTCGTGTGCTAATTGTTGTCTCTCTGGCTCTGGGGTTTATCAGCGATCTGATTAACCATATAAACAAAGCGTGCGGCTCGCTTATTCACACGTTTCTGTTGTCGCTGGAAATTTATGAAATTCACGCGTTTGTCATGTGACTTTATGTTATTCGTAACTCTCATCGCGTTTGCTCTTCTATTTGCCTAGGGGACTACGGAATCGTGCAAACATTAATCACCATTAGCTCATTTTTGTTTTTCTAGTTTGTTAAGCAAATTATGTTTGCATGTGGCGCTACAAAGTCCAGTGTTTTCTTTATTATACTAGAGCGCGACACGTGCGGATTGTTTAGGAGATTTACAAAGTCGTCGGTCGGTAGGTTAGCTTCGAGAACGCGAAGCGTGAATGCAATTAATGAAAATTAAGCTAATTTATTTTCTAAACACATTAGTTAAATTTTAGGTGTAAAACAATCACTAGCTCTAAAATTGAATCTGACAGTATAATAAACTTCTATAATAGCTAAGTAAATATATATTTATAGCCATCTCTTTAGCTCTATATGTATTTTTTTATAAATTTCTATTTATAGAGCATTTCTGAGTCGACTGCTTTTTCCACTTTCGTTCAGCTTATTCTTTCGAATCGCTGGCTAAAGAAAAATTGTAAAAGTCAATTATGGAAGTCATCTGCGCATATCTAAAAATAATTTTACACCAATAAAATATGTAGCTTAAGTAATTCTATGCGCAATATCAAAAGTAAAATCTGAGTCAAAAAATAAATAGCCGACAAATGCTGAAATTTACTCTACAAAAATATTTATATTTATATTGAATTTAGGTTTTTTATCAGCTGGAGGCTACTTTGTATATAGCTTAAGAAACAGAAGTTTTTTCCTCTTTGCTTTTATGATTTATTTGCTTTTGGTATCCCATTTCATATGAATGGAAAAGCAACATGAGTAAGCTATATCTTTATAGCAAGATTACATCTATTAAATATTATATATCATAAAATGCGTGTGCTTTAAGATTTGGTCTGGCTTTGTTTTATAGATATGCTCAGCAGTTCCTTGTAGCCCACAAGCCTAGCACTATATTATCTAACATTTCCCGGTATTTCCGTGTACACGTTTTTCTATTAGTTGGAATATTTTATAATTTAAAAATAAGTTTCTCGAGTGCTTCTGTGATTTACGCTTCCCTCGTATTTCGCAATGTAATTACCTTATCGCTGTAATTAGACAACTTTATCTTTCATAATGATCATAATAATGATTTGCATCTTATCTTCGCACTTCCATTAATGAATCACAGCCAGCCCAGACAAGCACACACACACGCCCTAATAGTCATCCTTATATCATCGAACTGTCTGGCTGTTGTTTACTCAAAGACCCACCAGACATTGACCTGCTCCCACATGCCGCACCTCACCTCGCAGGTCCTCGCTATGAAAGTGCTTTCAGTTTATTGCCGTCTCGATTAACATTCGCAAAAAAGTGCTCAGAATGCACTTGGAACTAAAGGTTTTGCTCCCATGGGGCCTCAGTCCGGGGCCGTCATGCAAGTTTGCTTACATAAACGTTGCGCTTTTATGCAATTGCTTATTAAAACGACAAACGTAATGACAAATTTTGTTTGCAAAATTGATATGTATATATGGTATATATGTATGTATGTATATATATATATATATAAGCGTTTTCAATTTCGCACTGTGCCATTGCCTGTCAAAGCTTTGGCCAGTCATCCCCCTTCGGCCCACCTTCAAACTGTTGCCTTTTGCTTGATTTTGCATATGAGAAATCGTAGCGCTGTTTTTACGGTTCCCATGCTCATTATAGACAAAACCCAAATTGTATGCCACGCGCAGACTATTTGTACCCTAGAACATCAAACATAGAAGGCATATGCTTATGTTTGGGCAGCTTATATTATATATAATATATTATTCCATTATTATTGTCTTCCATTTCTTATCTGAATTTATAATTTATTAAATTATTTAAAGAACAAGCCCCAAGCAATAATAATAATTGATTGTGTTTGATAATTATTATTATTATAATTTAATATATTGTTATAAATAGAAAATTCTGGATAAATCTGAAATTTACATTGATTTTATGTTTATTATTTGTTTAACATTTTCATTAATAAATGCTCAAAGTAAATATTTAAAAAAGTGAAAATTAAATGCTAAATGCGAAATAATTTCTCACTTTTCAACTTATTTACTTTAAAAATTATCAAAGATCTATGACAAAATAATAAATTTAATTTGGATTTGATAAACACATAAGTTGTTTATGCTAAATATGTCGATGCACTGTCAGTTTTTTCTTGATCAGTTCACTAATAAATTTTTTAAATACTTAACAAGTTGATTTCGCACGTAACCGTTATATAGCTAAGCATAATGAGTTAAATTTCCAGTTTTTCCATGACACATGGAAGATTATTATTACTATTTACTTTCTTTGTTAAGGTTAACGAGTCGAAGTCGTCAGTGATTGAATTTGTTGTGAATTATATGAGTAAATTATGTGTTAATTGATTTTTTTCCATAGTTGAGCTGTACCTTGTATTACTTTCGCTTGAATAATATAGAGAGTAATGAATATATATATGCATATAGGGTTTATTTGTTATTGGGTATATTTGATCTATGTAAGATACATATATATTCCTTTGAATGCATGCAACTCAAGATAAAAGTAAATGGGTATACTTTGGCATTTAGGCAGTTAATTAACATTGGCTTTGGAATTGTATAGAGTATATAATAAAGCCATAACATATAAACGAGAAATATTTTCATTGAAGCTGTCCGTCTTCAACCTCATTTCACCTCATCCACCTAATGGGTATCTACTTAGTCGTTTAGCATCGTTTAGTTGATTTTTTGCTGTTATGGGTATTTTTTGCTTATTTTTTGGTTTATTTGAAATGTTGTCGACATCAACACAACATCAGCTCATGCGACACGCCAATGAGGGGGCGGGGTCGATCAGCCATGCGACGCGCCCAACGCCTCAGCCTTAGTCTGGCTGACAATATTGTTGTTGCTGTAGTTTTATTAATTTTTTTTTTTGAGCTGCTGATAAGATGGCATGTCCACGCGTCGCCTCAAATTGCGCTGTGGCCAGGTCCACGAAAAAAAAAAAAAAATATATATATATATATATATACATATATATATATATATATATATATATATATATATATATATATATATATATATTTTTTTTTTTTTTTTTTTTTTTTTTATATATTAAATATATAGAAAAAAAAACCTGAGAAAATTCAATTTGATGATAGAGTTTGACCTTTTTACCGCTTTTGTGTGTGTGTGTGTGTGTGTGTGTGTGTGTGTCATGCTATAGTATGGCATAAAGTGCTATGATCCGTAGTGCCAGATGGCGCCACGCTATATGTATAAAGGCCGGCCTCTAACCAATTCGTTTGGTTATAACCTCAACAGCGCGTCAAGTAACCAGACTGCCGTTACTTGAGCCACTGTAAAGCAACGTCGGCGGTTGGTGGCGCTGCCCCCTAATGCCACCGTGACGAGTGTCAATGGAACGTGCGCCAATGTGGTTCACTTGAGAGTCGAGTCGACTTGAGCTCAGCCGAGCCTACCCGCCCCGCACCTCTTCGCCCGCCGGCACCGAACCTCTCTTGGCATTCACATGAGCTCAGGGCTGGAACGTATTTCTAGGGGCGGGCTGGCATTATTAACTATATAAGTGTCACTATAGAGAACAGTAGAAGGCGCAATTGACAAATAATTGAATGAATGTTCTAGTTGCAATGTATATATCTTTGTGCTCCTTAAGCTAGGGCTTTCCACCTTGATTGTTGCCCTTAGTTAGATTTCACTGTATATGCTATGCTCTGCTTGTATGTATTGATTTCCATTTAAATTGCGCTTCATTCATTCATTGCAGCTCTTCATTGTTTTATCAATTTACAATTTTAGCACACACTTACACACACACACTCTCGCAGACACACTCATACATACATACACACAGTCTGGCAGCAGTTAGGTCGGTCGTACGACGAATAAAGAGAAAAGACTACGACATCATATTTAGTAGCAATCGGTTTAAACTGGAAACTTAACTCATCTCTTCTCAGCGTGTAGTTCTCTCAGTCTCTGTGTAAATGTGTGTGTGTGTGATGGGCGTGTGTGTGCATTCTACAAACGATTCGTGCGACGCAAATCTAACACAAATGCCAAAGCGGCAGATAGATGCTCATAATGATGATGTTTGATGACGACGTCAGCCAGTTAAAAAGCATAAAAGAATGTCGACTAAATAGTCGGTCAGATCACTTGAGCTGTCAGGGATTTGTTATATACACACACACACATCTATATACATACATATAAATATGTTTAAATATGTGGCTGAGGCCAGATCGAGCTAACCTTAAGCTCTGCTTAGTTAAACCAATCCGGACTTAGCAAAACTTGTCACGTGTAATTAGCAAGAATTGTCGTCAATTTGCATAAAATAATAAAGTGTGAAGCCAGACTAAACTGTTAATTGCACTGTTTACCCAATTTCGACTTCAAGATATTAAACTGCATCATTAACTTGGGCGATACAGCACGAGATATCGGCGTGATATGCAGTGTACACTGAAGAATATACAAAAAAATAATATTAAAATACATTTAAAATGTGAAAATAATGTAAATTGATCATATTTTTGCTTCGAAATCGTCCCTAGTCTTAAGACTATAGGTGTTGAAATATATATATTTATATAAATATATATATTATTTTACTTTAAGAAATAATAAGAGTTTTCATATGGAATAATAAATGTAGAAAAATAAGTATAGATATTTCCTTATACTCGTAATAATACATTTCTACACTCATTTACCCAGATGCTAAATAAATCAAGCCTGAAGTCTGACAGAACTGAATCTATGCTTATTTTTCTACATTCTGAAATACACTTGATATATAGCCCATCTACTTATATTATACGGAAATGAAAGGTTGTTCCCTTAAAACTCAGTTGCCAATCGATTATATTGTTATTCAAATTGAACTCGTCGCACTTCTAAAAATATGCCATGGGGTGTATCTCAATGGGAACCCTATTCTAGTTTCGTCTAGGTATTATTTTACTATTCGATTGCGCACTTACCGATGCAAATGCGGTTCAGATAGTAGGAAATATATATATATATATATATACGTGGACTTTACAATGTTCAATGTTCGCGTGTGGGGCAATTCCTATATGAAATACAATACTCAAAGTACAAATATTAAGAGTAGTGCAATCTGTTCAACATATATATGTATATATATATGGGTATACTGTGACGTCAGCTATGGCCCAGGAGTGTATTTATAAAAATTCCAACATCATTTTCTGCGTATATGTGGGGTTAACAATGAATACATCTGCTATATATAAACATGATTTGGTGTGAACTGTGCGCTCCCACTACATAATGGATCTATTGTATCATATATAATGCCGTGAATTGAGTTTATCATATGTTAAATAAGTATCACATGACTGCTTAAAAGCATTATTCAGATCGCATCTATTCGGAAGAGTTTTCTAGAAAAATGATGCAAAACTTTTCCAGAATTTCAAATATATAGCTGATTATACTTACATCACAAATGAATTAAAAACTATCATCTGAGCAAAGGAATTTTTATTTTCTTATCAATTTTTGTGTAGTTGTTTTTTTTTTTTTTGCTCTTATAGCCGAGATAAAGGCATAATTGGTGTCGGCAATGTACAAAGGGTTCGTAAAACTCTTCCCTGAATACTAAATAGCTTACTCACCGAAGTTTGTATTGTGCTTAGCGCTAAATGCCAGCTGACATGCCCCCACTTTATCGCCAATCCATAAACGATCGATTACGATAAAGCCTTGGCCTATGTAACGTATCAATCTAATAACATTGCAATTTTTATGGCCAGTGCTTTCGAAATATGGTTGAAATTGTAAATATAATTATATTTATTGGTTTTACAGCTGTTTTGGCTCATTTGATTTTACTCTAAGTATGCGTTGTTGTTTTCTTAACCAGCATCAAGATATTGCGTAAACATAGCTTAGTTTTGCAATTTGTTATAGCTTTAAAATTTCAACTCTTTTTACACCTGTGCTTGAAGCATGTTAGCAGTTGTTGAGGTTGACGTTGACGTGGCTTTCATTGTTGGCTGTTGCCCTAAACGTGTTTGCAGTAAAAACCTATATTTTTACATAAGCAGACGAACCGCTCTTAGGCTGGCTAACATACTGTTAACTAAATATTTAGAAGCTGTACTGTACCTTACAGCTTTTAATTCTTCTATGCAATGTTAACGTTATGTTAATATGCCGAAACGTTTTTTCCTGTATATTTGAAAACTTGTTCTAGTTTCAACTGAACTTTGTTGTCTATCCAATTTTTCCCATTCTTACACAATTACTTATTTTATGTAGATCATTTTATCCATGAGAGCATGCTAATTTCTACAGAACAAGTAATGCGAAAATTCTAAGTACAGCGGCTGATCACAGTTCAAGGTTACGGAATTTTCACTTCAAATGCGCCCACTCGCTCGATCGCTCATATATAATTCGCACACTTCTAATTGCCATTGTCAACAGCAGCTCTCGCAGTGAATTTCCCATGCATCAATCTATGAGCTCGTGGATTAATAGATAATTTTTTATTTCCCCTTTTATACATTTTTTCGGTTCTACTTCCTTCATTTAGAAATCGTCTTGATTTATGCATATATATTGAGTCGTAGTACACTTAAACTAACTACACTTAGTTATAATTTTTCCTCCATTAATTAAGTAAATAATTGCTGGAACTTTTATTTGCTCACGTTCAACAATGAGGGAAGCCCGCAAAATATTTCAATACACACACACGCACACATTTACCATAGAGAATATAAAATGAAACTCGTTTAGATTTGCTTTGAGCTCATTAGCATTTGATTGGAGCCCCATTAATTTGGAATTTCTCAGTTGAGTATTAATAACTAAAATATATGCGTATTTTAGAGTTCCTCGTAATTTGTGAATCATTCATTCATCACTGCATCTGTATCTGTAACTGTAAATGTATTTGTATCTGTATCTGTGTCTTCTATATGCATTGCTTCCATTTATTTTTGGGGGTGTACTGTTATTGTCTTTGCTTTTCCTGTTTCTGCTTCTTTTTTTTTTTTTTTTTTTTGCGCATTGACGTCAACATTTTTGTTTTGCGGGGCACATCTGATCGAAGCTTTTATCCATACCATGTCACACCCCCCATACCATATACCATACAGATCCATCCATTCAATTCATATGTATTTATTTATTTACACAAATCGCATAACAATTGACAGCCACTTGCAAGGAGCAGCTTTGTTTGCATAGCTGCGTCTCGAAGAAAAACAAAAAAAAAAGAAGAAGAAGCAAAACAAAACGAGTTGCCTCAACTGACTGCAGACTTAAAGAGGAAGCGCATGTCTTCAAGCAGCACTTGTTCGGCAATGCGTATATCGTAACATCAGATAGTATCTGTTACCGTTTAGCGTGTGTGCACATCTACAAATGTAGACGAGGGCTGCTTGAAGCGTATGCCTGTGCAGCAGTGCCAGTGGGAAAAGGAAAATGGGTTAAATACTTTGATGAAGATATATAGATTGATATATGTAGATGCTGAAAAGGGATGGAAGTGGAATAGAGATAAAATCCTCTTGAGAAATAAAGCTATGTTTTACAAGAAGCAGTGTGTAGTTGTATTAAAGTGAAATACTTCCATGTAAAACTTCTAGAGATAAGATTTGATGGATTTATATATGTATGAAATGTTATTGAGAAAACCAAGCAGCCTTTATAAATATTTAAAGAGTACATACAAACCTATGAAAGTGGAATAAGGTTGAAATATTTATGTGAATGAGTTGTAGGCTTTAAAGTCGATTTCCTTACAAATGGGCTCAGCGATATATGTATATATCATATCTATATATCATATGTCAGAAATTATATTCAGTCATTTCATTATTTTTCACGTCCGTCTAATGACAGCTGAATTGCTATAGTTAAAGATAAAACTAATTATAGAACTTTCTAGCAATTTATGATAATTACAGAAACTCGCAAATATCAGTTTGATAATTATTTCTATATATAACAAATATAGAAAATTCCAAATGATGCCTATTATTTCAAAGAAAGAGCTGCACTGTATAGCTTATTTAAATTTTGATATACATACATATATAATACGTATTTTTGTGTATTTTATTTTTTATACCCTGATCCCATTAAAAATGGGAAATCAGGGTAAAATGGTTTTGTGAAAAGTATGTATCAGGCAGAAGGAGGCGTGGCAGACCCCATAAAGTATATACATTCTTGATCAGGGCGACAAGCTGAATCGATATAGCCCTGTCCGTCTGTCCGTCCGTCCGTATGAACGCCTAGATCTCAGAAGATATAAGAGTATATACTAGAGTTTTCTGACTTGCTTTAATTTAACTTAATAATTAGATATATATTTTTATACCCTGATCCCATTGAAAATGAGAAATCAGATACATTATAATATTATTGCAATTTTTATTTATGTAAGAAATTTCAATCCCACATACATTGTCCTTTATGGGCCACGATTAGAACAGAATGGTTCGCAGGACAGCAGACTGAGGACGATAACAGCGAAGAACTTCATGATGATGATCAACTCTTGGCAACTGCTGAAACAACTCTGAAGTGTTCTTCAATTGCTGACGTCTTTTTATAAACCTTTATCAAGCTTTGAGTATAACTAAACCTCTAATAAATGATCCAAAAATGATTATAAATGCTCCAAATCTTAAACTGAAAGCTTTTCCTTGTCAATTTATTCCACATCAAGTGCCGCATGAAGCGAACCAAATTCTTTAGCAGAGCAAAGCCAATCAATTCTTTCAAGGTCATGTCTGGGCATGTATGGGGGGGACTGTAGAATAGTAACTCATGTCCCAATCGATTGTTGCATATATATTATTTTTACGTAAAATATAGAGGATGTCAGCAGTAATTTATCTATCACTAAAAGTGCTCACAATGAAATGCTTACAACAATTGTTTTATAGCAACCAATTATTGCTAAATCTCACGCCAAATTTTTGTATAGTTATAGTTCGCCTAGCCTATCCACTAGTTATTATACCATAATCCCATTAAAAATGGGAAGTCAGGGTAAAATGGTTTTGTTGAAATGTATGTAACAGGCAGACGGAAGCGTGGCAGACCCCATAAAGTACACATATATATTCTTGACCAGGGAGACGAGCTGAGTCGATTTGGCCTGTCCGCCTGTCCATATGTATGGGACTTCTATTTTTTTTTAAATGTCGGTATACTGAGCGCGCATATCGAGTTTATCACTAAAAAACGATTCCTCATCCCGTTATTTTGTTATCGATTAAAAGGCTTATAGAAAATCAGTTATAAAATTATATCTTCTAGATCTTTAAAGCTAGAGTCTACGAGTTTTAAATTTATATTTATATGTTTTTTTACAGAATTTCGATTTTTGCAATAATTTAACCCCCGCTTTTATATCCATTCCCCCACCCATACATTTGTAAAAGGCGTATTTCAAATACTAAAGACTTGTGCTTTCTTATTATAATCACAATATGCAAGTTTGATAAAGATAGTGCATCGACAAGAAAAGTTATTAAACAGTTCCCATAGTAAGCTCACACTGCAGCCCGTGCGTGGGCTTATGCCTATGTGTGTTTGTGTGTTTGTGTTTCTTGTGTAAGCAGAGAGACGCGAAGAATTGTTGAAATATCAGTTCCTGGAAGGGATCAGGGGATTTCATAGTCGAAATGGCTCGACTAGAGCTTTCTGACTTGTTTATATTATCATATAAATCTCCCCAAAATTCCCTTAAGCAATTACAGCGCTCTCTGGGCTATAACCTCTACATGCAGCTACTACTTGAGCTACCTGGGCATATACATACATACATATGTATACGTGCATCTGCATTGTGTATGTATGTATGTATACATTCATTTGTATATATTCATCTGCATTGTATATGTATGTATGTAAATATTTCTGTATCTCAAGCAGGTAACTCAAATATGTGCCAACAAATAACGAACGTAGCTGAACACTTAATAACTTTTTAAAAGGTTTGCAATATGTTGTTTAAATATTATTTATTATATATGAATAACTATATATGTGTGTATTCATATAGGTATATATACTGCTGAGGATTTTGTCCATGGGTTATTGGTTCATATTAATATCGTTCACATTTGTTGACTGACGCAATCTTTTGAGCGCCGCAGAGAGGTGTTTCTCAAGTAATTGCCGCGTGACCTTCTCGGATGACAATGGTTTTCTATCCCTCGCGTAACCCCGTTGAAACAAAAATAATAAATAAATATAATATTTATAAATAATATCAACAAATGAATAAATCTGCCCCCAACAATGTGAAACTGCGTCGCATGCAAAAGTTGAATGTCAGTCAAAAAGAAAAGGAAAGAATAGGAATGTGTAAAAGAGGGATAGAGTGCCCATGTTGATGATTATTAATGGTGATGATCATCATGAGCAAATTTTCTAGCCTTTCTAAATAAACATCAATTGTTTATAATATAAATACAAATTTGCGTGTGCTTGTATGTGTGTGTGTGTGTGTGTGTTTGTGTGTGTGTGTGTGTTGGGTTATGTTTATAGTTTTATAGTTGGGACGTTGACGTTGGCGTTGCTGCTGAATTGCATTATTTTTGGCGAGGGTCACTTTTAAGTTGATCTTCTATCTGCTGGCTGCTCCGTTTTTTCGTAGACCCCAGCGAAATTTGAGCTCCGACGCGACGCGCGACTCATGTAGAGTGTAAAAAAATTGTAAAAAAGCAATTCCTATTAATTTGCGAATATTTTGTTGCTGTTTTTTAGCACATGTGACGGCTGGCAATTTCCATTCGCCTCTGCTCCATATACATAACTTACATTTCGACTTTGAGACCTCTGCAGTTTACAGTTGTTTTAGATTTCATGCTACGGCTACAGCAGCGGCCAGTTAGGGCCACGCGTCGATAAGATTATGTGGGTGTAGTTGTTTCATTTACTTTTGTGTTTTAGATAACAATTTGGCACGGGATAATCAGTTCCCGTGAAGTCATAAAGCACGGGTCGCGCTTATTTGCGAAGTACCTGTTCTATTGAGCACATTTTTTGCTATCTGGCTATTGCTATCTGTCTATCTGTTCGGTTTGTCCTCTCCCTGTCCGTGGACTCTTGTCTACCTGTCACAAATGGCAAATATTATTTGTTATTCAAATGAAATGCTGTCTGTGCTGACGCTAGTTGCTCCGGTCGGTATTTTTTCTTGTCCAAATTACCTACGTCAACAACCCCTCGAGTTTACATTTAGTCAATGTATTAGACTTGTTCCACGCGGCGTATACGTATTGACCAGCATTGGTATTGCCAGTGCACGTGTATGTGTGTGTGCTATGGGTTTTTTAATATATGTTGTTTTTGTTGCCTTGTGGTTTGACCGTTAAACGAGCGATCGCACACATGCTCTCTCCCTCTCTTTCTGTCTAGGTTTCTCATTCTGCTGTTTCTTATCGTGCTCTCATTCGCTACTCTCTCTCTGTCTCTCTGCCTCTCTCTTTCTGGAACAGTTGTTTTGTTTTGGCTGTTTATCGTCATCTTCGCCTGTTGCCAACTACATAAATACGCACACTTGTAGCGCCAATTTGGCCAGCATCTGCTGACTTGGTCTTTATTATTTATTTAGTTTTGTCTTGTTTCGTTTTGGCATTAACTTTGATTTACCCTATGCCACGCTGTTCTGCGTTTCGCAGTATGTATATGTGTATTCTGTTGCTCTCTCTCGCTCTCGCTCTCTCCGTGCGGTGCGCATTTTCAAATTTCAGGCTGACAAGTTCGTTAGCTTTGCTTTGTCATGCCACACACGCACACACACACGCACATACACACGCACACACACAACCGCATACACTCGCTCTCTCGCATTCACACTCGCGCACTCAGCAACAGCGCTCGCCTGCAATATCACTGTGCTCACTTTTGCTGCTCGCTCGCTCGCTCTCTCGCTCGCACACATCCGCTCAGTTTGCTATAAAAGTCCGACGCAGGCAGCGACTTCATTTCAGTTACATTTGTGTTGTCGTGCATGCCACTTGGTCTTTAGGCTTTTGTTGAACTACTACAACTACAGCAAGTTTTAATCAAGAGGAATAAAAAACATATTTCATATACAAAGCCCAACTATAAAAGTGAGCTGCAGCTACTGTCACAACATTTGATTGATATAGATATATTAAATCAAAGCTAATTTTTGTGCGAAATTCGTGTGTTTAACTGTTGCGAAGCGCGTGTGAAAAGTTAAACAATCAAAGAAAAAAAATCAAAAACTTTAATTGCAATTTTGTTGTATGAAAAGCAATTCCATTGTTGTCGCTTACGCAAGGCCAACTAAATTAACAATACAACTGACAAAGCCCAATTTGGATTATTAATAGCGCCTAATTAATATTTTGCGCCGTTAGCAATCAGATATTCTGTAAAGGCAGCTAACAGCAATAGCAACAACAACAACAGCAACAAATTGTAAGTATTTCCGTGCCCAAAATAAACTCAACAGCTCAGATACACATACACACACACGTTAACATAGATACAGACCAGACTTGCATTCTGTGCTACATATGAATGCGTGTGTGTGTGTGTGTGTGTGCATGCCCTTCTATAAATAAATCACATCAAATTTAATTAAATGCAACTAGTTGTGAGTTGTTGCAGGCAACCGCATTGCATGCCAAGTCTATATATAAACAAACACGTATATATATATCTATATATATATCTCTATATCTACACAGATATATAGTGTTCGTGTGCAAAAAGAAAAATGGAACTTACATTTTACAGTTGCTCGCGAAACTTCATTAAATATGCACTTGCGTATGAATGCATTCACTTAACATAGCATTAACATAACATTTACATTTACATTTACATTTGCCAACTTGTTGCAGTCTTTTTGCGACATTCACCACGTACCGTTAAATTGATTACACTTTATGCGCGCTGTAGGTCTCATATGATCGACTAAATATAGCAACAATAACATAAAAACGATAAACAAAAATAAACTGAGAATATTTATTTTGTTTGTTTTTTTTTTTTATGATCAGCCAGACAACCAGCCAAGTCATGTGCTGTCGCTGTGTGTCAAAAATACGATTTTTGCAATGCTGCCAAAATCAGCAAGATTTGCACCCCGCTCGCACCGCATCCCGCCGTTAAGGCCCTCTAATGACAGACACGATGCTCGTGCCGACATTAAATGAGCTATAAATACAACAGTGCATTATACAAGCATACACACTTAGATATACATATATATATATATATATATATATGTATATATATATATACCTCTCTATACATATATTTACGTATCAGTTGATACGGCCTGTCACAGCAATTTAGCTGGAAACGTAAAAGTTTCAGTTTGGCACAAATTAAGACTTCACTTTAATTGTCTCAGCCAAAGTTAAATAAATGTTTACAGTGTATAATAAGCATAGCAATTTGATATGACGCATCAAAAATATCCAAGCCAAGCTGTAATTTATTGTGTGTGGCCTTTGAGCTCAACCGGATTTTATCGTCTTTTCGTACAATATATTGCAGAATGTCATTAAACGTATACGAAATGACCATCAAGCTGGAAAATGTGTTAAGAGCAAGTGGATGTGGGTACAGTTGTGCCAGTAGCTTGTATCAATGCAAAATATATATACATATGTATATGTACATATATATGTATATGTACATTTTTGACATTTAAGTGTTTTATAATACCCCCCCACACACACACACACACACACAAATTCGATCATTAAAAGCTACACAACACTGGCAGCAGCTGCACAACTAGCTCGTTTACCTTCGTGCGTTTGTTTACCTGTATTTTTGTCGTACTCGTTTTGCCCCTGACATATGGAATCAGAGGGGGCACTTCCCCCCGGACTGAACTGAACTTTTATATATATCTGCGTTAATTTTTTTCTCCTTTTTAATGTTTTTCCTCATTTCTGGTTTTTCATTGCAGTGCCAGCAGCAACAATGTCGAGTGCCAGTGTACATGCTCCCCAAATTGCCGACATTTGCAGTCCGCTCTCGTAAGTAAAAGTTATGAAGATATATGGTCAAATGATATGTATAAAGATTAGCCACAGATACACTGATAGACACACAGAGCTACAGAGACACAAACACATAGAAATGTATCTATCTATGGCTAGATTGCTCATACGCCTTGTGATTCACAGCTGAATTTAGCTGGAAGCGCCATTTCCGTTTTTATTGAATGACAACTGAATAGCGCACGCACTGCCCCCTCTCCCCGTCCCCTTTGGTCCCTACGCCACGCTTTGATCGTTTCAATGTACGAAATTTCGGTGAGCTTAATCAACAAAGCCAGGGCCAGTTAGTGGGAATTGTGACTCCGACTGTGACTGTGACTCTGACTGTGACTGTTTGGCAGTGACTGGTTAACAGTGACTGTCAAGTGGCTATGTTAATGCCGCCTGGCCCATTCATAATTTTAGTAATCTAATCAGACAAACCTGAGGGTGCAGAGTACAACAACATTAACAAAATGTCGCATAGCTGCATTAGCTTATAGTCCGATGTCTGATACATTATCTTAAGCTCTCGCTCGCATTCGCACACTCTCCTTCTCTCTTTCTCTCTCTCTCTCTCTCTCTCTCTCTGTTTATCTTGTGCTCTCTTGCGCTAACAATAAACGCTGGCGACAATGCGGCGCTCACATGATCGAGCGAAAGCTGCCGTCTGTCATTGTTGTTGCTGCTGCTGCTGCTGTTGCTGTTGTCTGACGTCGGTACAGTCCCGAAACGCTAGCGTCGCAGTCGTCGCCGCCGTCTCGCCATCACGCTGCTCATTATCATAATCACGCCAACAGCGGCAACAGCGACTGCGACGCACGCCGCTCCCCAATGTCCCCCCACCAAGCAAGGTCATGGCCTGGTACGCCTGCCTGCCTTTCGCTACTGCAGGTGCGCTTCGAGGTTTAGATGAGGCCTAAGAAGCCATGAAGCACAGCAACAAGGAAATGAAACATTATTTATGGCATAACAGAATATTTATTTATTCAAATATATAAATTGAATAGAGTTAATTTTATTCAGCTTGGTATCATCTACTCGCCGTTTATTGGCAAGCCGCTCCTGTCTCAATGCCAACAGTAGCTAATCTGTTCTCTCCCTCTCTCTGTTATCTTTTCCAGCCATCACAGCTTGGGTCTATCTGCTTCTCTGCCCGATTTGGTTGGCAGCCCATTGGAGATCAACATGGACAGCGTGTTGACGATTGAGGAGCTGCGCCAGCATTTGGGCTCGTGCTTTACATGCGGCGTCTCCTGGACCGATGATCACGTCTCGCTCGATTGCAGCGAATGTGGCGGCTATAGCCTGGAGCGTCCCTGCCCTCTGTGCGATGGCCAGTGTGGTGTGCAATGGAAGCGTGACTTTGCCATGGTGAGTTGCTTAGAGCGGCTGCAGCCCTGAGAGTTCGATGACTAAATTCTCGGTTCTCTGCTTTTACAGTCGCATGCATGCAGCAAAGCTCGTTGGGTTGGCGTCTGCCTGAGTTTTCCGGAAGCAATGGCTGCCGCTGTGCAACAGCTGCCCGTGGCAAATAATGTGCCAGCAACAACGGCCACATCGTGTGCTGCTGCCGCAGCGAATCAGCTGCGTCTCGCCCAGGAGTTATGCTCGCGCCTGGAGCAGCTGTCGACCGCATCTTCATCGGCGCCCAACAAAATGACGCGTCTCTGAAGCGTTCGCCGTGGGCGTGATACAGTACAGTGTTCCTTTTCAAAAAGTGTTGGCGCCACCTAAACTACAAGCACACGCACAAGCACAAGCATCATCAGCCATTTGCCATCAGCCACATGCCACATGCCACATGCCACACCACACAACATGAGCCAACAAAACAAACAAACATAAAGTCCACACCACATTTATTATTTTTTGCTGCATTGGAGAGAGTCGTTGTCATGGAGGAGAATCTCTCTCTCCCACTCTCACTTCATATTTAAATTAAGTGCTTAAAATAACTAAGCTTTTTATTAGCTCTTAGCTTTTTTCTTTTTTTATTGAATTCTTCTTCTGCTGGAAACATTTTATTGTTGTGCACGCGTTGAGTTTTAGCGAGAATTAATGTAGCTTGTGTTGAATTAGCGTTAAGCAGTTAATTAATTATTTGTTTACACTGTACACAACACACACACACACACACTCTATACTTATCTTAAAGAAGAAGAGACTACATTTAGCTTGAACTTAAGTCCAGTTTAAGCGCCTTGCTGCGCAGTGATAAAGGTGATATTAGCCCGAGAAAATGTTTAACGCAAAATATTCGTAAACAAATAGTGAATTTAATAATTGTAGACAAATGGAAACTCCAACGATCTTAAATAATTGTTAACATTTTTAGTTTTTATTGTTGGTTTAACGAATCGCCAAATTTTTGCGCACAAATCAAAAAAATTAAAAAATTAAAAAAAAAAAAAAAAACAAATCGTTGGAAATATTGCAAAAAACAAATTGAACAAGAATCTTCCATTGTAAGTCTAATGCTCAACACACACAGATACACAGAAACCAGCAAAAAAAAAAAAAATCAATGCATGAATCAACACAAAGAATAATATGCTAAAAAGAGAAGAGAATAGAAGAAAAAAGAAAAACAATTGGGAAAGTAAGCATTACTCAAAAGAAAGTTGAAGATTTTCTGTGAAAATCCATATGACATATAATAATATATATATATATATATATATATAAAGATATCTAGAAGTTTATACCTTATATATACAACCTATACATATATATATATATATCTACTATAGCTACATAAAGTATATACACATATATATTATATATATTTTTAATGTAGAGATATGTTTTGTAAAAAGACAAAAGCATATTTTTAAAATTCAAAAATATATTCAAAAAATGCAAAAATCAAATGAAAAATGTTATAAATTATTATTGAAGGGGGCGCGTTCTATATAAGCTATATGCACATACGAACTGCAACGGAAGGCAGAGATTAGCAAACGCCCGGCCTTATCAGCACATCTGATAGTGTTTCCACGGGGCGAGCAGCCTTTGAAGGTTAAATGAAATGACTTTACTAAAAGGCCTTAGACATCCAATTATTCAAATATACGGTATATATAGATTTGGTTTTTGTTGAGTACGTTGCTTATTGCTCATACATTTTGAAGCTGCCCTGTATATTGCATTGCCGTTGCTATAACGGCATTTAACATGCACATATATTTCATTAACTACCTTGTACCACATTCACTTCCTTGTCGCTGCTGCCTACAGGTTTGTCAACTGTAAATTAAACACACACACACTCATAAAGTGAACGCTAAAAGTTTATACGTCACTGTGAAGCCTTTTTACAGTTTCATTTTTAGTATACACACACATAAATCTGAAATGCTGTATGGGCACCTAATTTAGCGGAAAATGCCAAAGGTGTGCAACAAATATATATATATATCAAATTTATGTGAATAATTATATTTCGCTTAATGCATGGAAAAATTACAGGCAATTGATGCTTAGAGTATATAAATGAATATAACTATGAATAAGCAAACAATAAAGGTGCTTATTATAAGTGCGAAATGAGTTTGGGTTTATAAAAAAAAAGAACTCAAAATAATTTTTCCTTATTTTTAGTTTCATATTTAATCGTAGCCTAAGCATAATGTTGACTTGGGGATATAATGAAGAAATATATATATTTGTTTTCTTTTTATAAATTATTAAAGCCATACGGGGTACTCCATTAACCCCTTTGTGAGCTTATTATCTGTTAATTCTGACCATTTGGGCGCACCGGACAGCATGCTCTAATATATTTCTATTATATTGCTAGCATTTATTTTTAAATATTTATATATGGCATTAATAAGTTGTTTTAGTTTTATTTTAAAAACTAAAAACGAGTACTTAAATTAAAGCCAGTAATATGAATGTATATGTACATATTATAAGTATATGCCTTACTTTTAAGCAAGTTCTTCCCATCTAAGGGGATTTTTTCCGAACCTAATACGAACGTTTTTGTTTTATTTAAATCACCTGTGACAATGCTGACTGTATTTATAAAAATATAAATATTACTAATTTTGTTAATGTAACAAATAATAATACATATATTAATATTTATTATACACGCTTTTTTTGGCAATTATACATCTAGATTTACATCTACATTGATATTCATATTTATACTAAGCTCTTTCATTTTTTTTTTTTTTAAACTTAATCTACTCCTATATCGTTCTAGTGAATGATTTATTCGAAAAGTTCATTCATTAAGCTGTTTGCCCATTGAGCATTATCAATTGGAATTTCCTGTGAGATAAGTTAAAACTAAGCTAAGCTAATTTACAATATGGATTAAGTTTTGAAGAGGTCTAATGACAGGCGCCACATGTAACTGGAAATCAATAGGCTATGGGTAATTCCTGCATATATCTAGGGTATCAGGCAGTCCAATACAAGGCACAACTTTCACTTACCTGTTTTTTCGTATTTTGTTTCAAAACGAATTCACCTGGGATGACTTCAGGCAACAGCAGAGACAGAGGCTGCGACTGCGAGTGCGGCAGCTGCGGCGTCGCTGCTGTTTATACCAGGCGGGCGGCGAATTGAGGAAGGCCAGGTTCACATCAGCTGCTGCTCCTGCTGTTTGTGAATAGAGTTAAGCTGGCTTATAGCAGCCGTATTCAGTTCAATTCACAATGCATTTACTCACAGCTGTGTGGCAGCTCCTCGTACAGGTCTGTTTCGTTTCCTGTCTGTGGACTGGGCAGGTGCGGCTTCAGCTCGTCGAGCAGCTCGTTCAACTCCTGGGCATCCTTGCTGATGCTGCACAGCTCCTCCTGCTGAAAGTCCGGGTTGATTTGCTTGCATAACAGGATCTGACTGATGACGTTGCCCAGATTCGAGGGCGCCGTGCGAGCGGGTGCTGAAATAGGAATTGAGTTCCAGATCTTTAAGTTGGGATTCCCAATTTACCATAGTAATCCGTCATATCATATGGCACCAGCTGTATGAGGCGATGGCTCTTGAGCAGCTCGTGGCGAAATTGCTGCGTGAGCTGATAGAGCAGCGACAGATTCAAGTTCACGATCGCACTGCCCTGACAGTGTTTGGGCTGCGGCGTGATCAGGTGTGCCGTATGCTTGCACGCATCCACGCAGCTGCGGCGTAAGCGACGAATTTTCTCCCGCAGCTCCGGGGAATCACGTGATTGTCCTATAAAGATGAGCAGCTCACGAAATTGGGCCACATAACAATTGATTTCCATGATGAGCTAAGAGCATTAAAAGAGAGAGAGAGAGTGAGAGAGAGATGAAAGCAACCTGAAGCATTTGTGACTTCCTTAATTGCATAAGTTTCACCTTTTGCGGATCGCGCGTGGGCAGCAGCAGCTGCGGTAAGTAGATGGACAAGCGATGCGCTATGATGGTCGAGTTTCGAATGGCCAACGCTGTGCTGCTGGTCACGCCGCCAATGGCGGGCAGCTTCTCGCCGTAGTCGAAGCCACCAACGTTGGCCATGCCTGGATGCTGACTGCGGCAGGTCTGCGGCTCTGTGGCTTCTAACCAGACATTTCTGCGCCGCTCGAAAGTATGCTATAAAAAGTACAAGAGCATGTGCACCTGTGTGTGTGTGTGTGCTTGTGTGAGTGCATCTGGGTATGTGTTGTGCTGCTGTCTTATGCAAGCAAATTGCGGGCTGTCTCATTACCTTGTGTCAACAAGTCACGGCTGCTAAACAACAACAAAACCTAGAAGCAGGTAAGAATGTGTACCATGATTGACTATAGAGATACTCTGTAAGTGTTCGATTGGGATTTGGCTGAAGATCTGATGAAATGATGATGTGAGATTACCAAATTTTATATTTTATTATTTTAAATTGCAATAACGTATCATGTATACCCTAGTTATTTAAAAAAAAATAGAGTATAATAATTTTAGTAAATTTTGGACATTGAATGAAGATATATTTCCTTCACTTTATGTTGTTTGCTTAACTTATTAAACTCTATAAAAACTTAAAACCATCATTCCCTATATCAACATATTTTACAGGGCATATATTTGCAAGTATACGAAGCTTCTAATGAAACCATAATCACAACTGTTAGAAAAATGAAGAAGCAGAAGGAAACGGGGAGAGTAGGGAAAGGGGTGTGCGAAGAGAGAGGTAGAGAAAAGCAAAGGCCATTTCAATGAAGAACTTGTTATGACCGTTGAGGACATTTAACAGTTGTTTGGCTACTCGCTGAGATATTAGACAAGGGACGAGACTTAGACAACATTTTCGAGAATGGATACAAAACTTTGGTTAACCATAAGTAAACAAGTAGTAAACGCTTTTATATGTATATGTACCTTATATAACGTATAGATATTTCACCATTTTATTGTACATAACTACAATTGTTTGTTTCTGTTGAGACAATTGATATGACATACTATGCTAATCTTCATCTTCGTCGGCTTGAAATGATGCGATGCTATTATTGGGACTGACCATATCAATGTATAGATCCACGCTGTCGATATCGATCATGTCCAGCTCGGTGTAGATGGTCTCATCAGTGATATTTCTGGTGGGATCCTAAGGATGGTGTGTAGAAGTTGGAATATAGTAGCGAAAGTATGAGTATAAAGTAATTAGAGAAGAGTTGAGTGTTTTATGAGGAAAAGAGCTCATATGGATATTAAAAAATAATGAAAAAAGAACGGAAATTGATTTAGGTACTTAAAAATAAATAAGAGGATTAGTGGGTGGGTGCTAGACAGAGTTAAGATTGAGTTGATTCAAATATAAATAAACCAGAGACACCAAGATATTATAAGGTGAAGCAATCGTTATTGGTCTTACAGCTCTAGCATATTTCCAGCATGAGATGGCATTCATATTGTTGCCCATTTGGAGATTGATCAGAGCCAGAAAGCCCCAAACGTCGGGCACATGTTCAGCAAATTTGGTGCAATTGATGAAGCACTCCATGGCCTTGCTGATATCATCCAGTTTGTAGTAGGCCTTGCCCATCAGATAGCTGGTGACCAATGGTATCAGCCGGCCCACCTTTGGCAGATTCATAGCATTGATGGTCAACTGATAGTCGCCCGCCTCAAAGGCAATGTAGGCTAGACGCATTTTGCTAATAATGAAATCATCTCGTGCATGAATAGGGGCGCCTTCTTCTGGCAAATTCTTGGTATAGAATTCGGCAGCAAGAGCCATATTACCGCGATGGTACTCCACATTGCCATTGAGTTGGGCGTTGAAGCCGGCCTGAATAGAAACGAAGTTGAGCCTCAATTAAACTCTAGGAGTAACTATTGGCCAAGGCTCACCAGCTGCTCCTCATCATCCATGCCCTCGAATGAGAACGTCTGAGTTTCGAAGTCCTCTTCCAGTTGATTGAGAAATATCTTTAATTGTGTGGATATCATATAGTTGTCCGCTAAGCTGCAATCGTCCTGTACGTCCTCCCACACGACTTGAGCGAATTCATATAGCCCCAAACGCACAAACGTCTTAAAGGTCACATAGAAATTGTAGCTACGGTGACGGTCAAATTGCGGATAAAGATTTAGCATAATACTCCAAAGGCTGTGCGGCGACTTCGAAGTCTGCTCAGTTGTCCGCTTCTCATAGTTCTCCAGACGCCAGCGAGCATAGGAATAGCCAGGTGCATAGTTGAATCTCTTGTAGTAGCAATAGAGCAATATCCAGCCATCTGGCTTTGCGGAGCTGTGTTCCGCATAGAGTGTTATACTATTCAATAGACACTCATTCGCATTGACGGACACCGTCGGGTCTGGATCATCTCGTGTGGCCACATATTCTAGGTAAATACGTATCCAACCACTACACAAATTCTCTAGGTTTAGATCATTTAATGGATCGATCGATGTGTGTTCACTTACGCAGAGTATTCATGGGCAGGCGATAGTACTTTCTGCGATTTAAAATAGGCTTTGGCTGCTGCATATTCACCATGCTCCACTTTGCTGATCAGATCAAAGAACTCAAATAGATTCACAAACTCGTTTGAGTTTTCCTAAAACAAAGTTGAAATGAAATGGGTGCATTGCAGAAATTACTGATGCTTAACTGGACGCGCTGCGAAGAATTTATCATTCATGTTGCCAGATAGCCAGCCAGTGACCTTATTGAGGAACAAAGTGGCCATGCGGAGATCTCCAACGGCTCTCATAATTTTGATGGTATTCAAATGATCCATAAGTTTCTCCTCTTGAACAGCTTTGTCAATAACGATCTCGTGGAGACCCTCGTCTTCGACCTTCTCTAGCAGATTGTGTATGCGTTGCTCCAGCTCATTGTGCGCAATGGCACACAGATTCTATAGCTTCATTAAGATTAAACAATATAATTAATATGCAATATGGATTAGACTAACAGAAAACTCGACATTCGAGCTGGTGCGCACGCGCGTATTGAAATCACTTCCGACGATTTTCAGCAAAATGTTGGTCAGATTCTGTACCTCGCAGCAGAAGTGATTTCGCTTCTGCTGCACGTTGAATATACGCTTGTCCAGTATGTAGCGGATCGTCTCCCGTATGAAGGTATCGAACTTGGCATAGGCCAAACGCTGAATATCGGTCAATGGCAATGAGGGCACTTCGATTACTTTATGCTTGCAGAAGAGCAAACGATTCTGGCTAATGAAACTATTATGGAACGTCTTCAGCTCCTCGTACACCTGTCCCAATGGAGCCAATAGGCATAGATTGATTATAGCAAACGTGGGCGAATCCACCTCTAACTGGAAGGTCAATCGAGTAGTTTGGTTAGTAAAACTTATTGTGCTTGTCGTCTTGGGCTTGACTGTCTTCTTTCGCACGCCCAAGTATTTCAGTTCCACAGCAAAGCGCATTCCGTGCACTGAAAGAAAAGCCCAGAGTAAATGTCTTGTATATAAAATATGATCATCATTAATGATCGCTATTAAGCAAGTGATACTTTGGTAAATACCGATACATTGTATTAAAAAGTATGTCAACAGATAATACCCAATGTTAAGATTGTAATCTATTTATTCATAGCTTATAATCTTGCAATCTTACAACATAAATGTTTTTAACCCTTGTGGTCTCTAAATAATTTAATATAAGCTTAGGCAGATATTTATCAATTACTTACCATCGGGGTAGAGTAGAATGGCTGGATCTAGTACGCCTGAGAATATTTTTTTATTGACCATCGTTGTGATCACACGCTTGCCATCCTTTTTCTCCACTGGGGTCATATTGAAGACGTCGACAGCAATGACATATCGCCGAAAAGCGAATGCCATGAACAGTGTATCCGACATGCCCTTGGTGAGTATATATCGATGGAAGCTATTACAGACCAGAGCGTTATCCTCTTTCAGATTGATCAGATCAAAATTGACGTCCATATCTTCCGATCGCATTAGCTGGGCGAAAAGCCTATGCATCTCCACATCCATGTTGGACTTGAGTCCAATGCCGCAGCTATCGGGCACAGTCTTGCGAAAGTATTCGAATACATGATAGAGTGCCTGTTCGTCAATGCAGCATTCAGTGAGTAAGTTAAAGCTACACCAGGGTATCACATGATATTCAGAACGATCGACCGGCTGCATGGATCGAAAGCTCAACTGTACATTCAGAGTATCCATATCAATGATATAATCGTCTTTTAAATTATAGATCGATTCGAATACCACGAAGGCCATGTTAGTGAAGGACACTTCCTTGACAATGGGCACGAGGGTATACAGATGCCATTCGGTTTTTATTGTGTAGCGCAATTTCGGTGGACACTCGGGCACTGGATAGAGATAGAGTTGTTCGTGCAGCATACATCGGTGATGGCCAAATAACTTAATTATATCGAGATAGCCCACACACAAGAGGATCATCTCGAATTTACGCTCAAAATGATCAAGTTCATCACTTTCGTTGGGAACAATATCGGCTTTTTCTAGTAGCATAGATAATAATTCGGAGGTCTCCAGTTCCAATTGCATCTCCTCATCCTCGTAGTGCATCGGCTCTTCACGCTTGCGCATATACAGCTTGATCAACAATGGATTGTCAGCTGCATGATTGATTCGATCTAGATTGTCTTGCTGGAATATCAGCGTAAATGTGGGCTTCGATAAGAACTCTTTCTGTGTTATGATTCCTTCATCATTATAGTGCTCAACACATTTAAGAAGAAGACTACCGCCTTGATCTAAATGAATTTCCAGTGGATCGATCAATGCGGGAACCATTTCCACACTGGCCAGCTGTATGTATAGAAATATGTTGGGTGGCAGCGGTTTGCCAGCGGGCT
Source organism: Drosophila mayaguana (assembly GCA_037075325.1). Lineage (NCBI taxonomy): Eukaryota > Metazoa > Arthropoda > Insecta > Diptera > Drosophilidae > Drosophila > Drosophila mayaguana. The sequence goes on along the minus strand of JBAMCG010000068.1, from coordinate 11,611,697 downwards.
GATCTCCGCCACTGGCCGGTGACCTTTTGTCTTTCTTTGGTGGCATTCCTTTTTTATTTGGGAACTAGAACAAATATATTTATAATTTATAATTATTTTGTATTTTTACGTTAAAGTCAATGGTCATCAAATTCAAATATTCGAATATCTTCTTTAGCGTAAGTTGGCAGGCTGGCGCTCATAAAAACAATCGTGCCTATCGATAATATCGTTTCGACCAGTTAACGCAGCCCTGGGCTGCTCAGCCAACACGTGAAACGCGCAATGGACAACAAAATATTATGCAAGCAGCGAACATTTTTGTGTGAAAACTAAACAAATTTCGTGATCAAACGTTGCAATTGCATATCAAATATGTATCGTCTGCTGGGCGCCAATGGCGCTACAGCCATGCAACGTGTACTGCGGCTGCCTACCGCAACAAGCGGCTGCAGCTGCTGCTGCAAGGGAGGCAGCGAGAGCAGCGCTGCGCATAATTTAACACAATATCAGCAATATTATCAAATGCTCTATCGGCCGGCAAGTGAGTAGCTGTAGTAATGCACAATATTGATTGAAAGATTAATGAAAATATATTCGATAGCAATAACAACAGTTACCGTACGCCCACAATCAACCACGCCCACGCAAACAGATGCCCTGGCGTTGGCGAAAAAGAAACGTTTGCGAAAACCGCGCTACGCCAAATATGTGGAGTTGCTAGAAGGTCAGCACAATGAATTGTATAAGTAATGAATATAATGAATCATATATTTGCCCAACAGTCACCGAACTTACAGCCAGTGAGCGTAAATCACGTGTGAAGCGTTTGAAATCGAAAAAACTCGCCGAATTCATACAGAAAACCCAAATGCAAATTTTGGATAAACGCGCACGTGAGGAGCGGCGCGGCCAGAAGAAGGCCAAAACGGGCAGTGACGAAACCATACTGCGTCAGCCGGCAGAGTATCAAAACATCGACATGGATGCCGTCGCCAGCTCCCTACTGGAAGCCGGCCTTTACGATGATAAGCCACTGATATTCTTTGGTAAAGATACATACACCAAACAGATTATATCCAATCCGTCGGAGGTGCACAAGATTATCAAAAGTTTTCAGAACTATCGAAACATCATTGAGGGCATGGAGAATGAGGGACACGAGCATATCGAGACGGACCTAGCCACCTTTGGGTAAGATAATTTTCAGACCTCAATTCAAACATTCACTAATTTGTATTGCATTTAGATTAAATGCACCCAAGCTGGCATCTGCATCGCAGCTCTTAGATCCCTTTGAGACAATTGAACCCTTTATTGAGGAATCCCATAAATCAGTCGATCCAGCAGATAGCCAGCCCAAGGTTAATACCGTCACAGCGAAGTCCAAAAAACGGTTTGTCTCACAGCATCTTACGTAATCTTTCAATCACTTCAATATTCCCATTGTCAACAGCTTCAAGTCGAAGGTTCACATCACGGAAGAACATGAGCGTCAGGCCAAACAACGTGCGCTGATCATTAACTTAACTACGTATCTGAATGTTTGCGTCTCGGCCAATATGCTGAACCGTGCTCTCTCCACAATCTTTGCATATCGCAGTCGCGGCAAGAAGAATAACCAAAGTAAACCTGACATGAACTTAATTACCATTGATCTGTACAACATTTTGTTGCATGGTTATGCGGGCAAAGGTTCCTTTGATCGCTGCCAGGAGCTATGCAAGCTGATTCATGAGGACGGTCTGGCGTTTAGCGAACAAACGTATGCGGCATTATTTGAGTGCCTGGGTCGAGTGGAGCCAAATGCTCAAAATCAAGAGTTTATTGAACAGTGCGTAGCACAGGCAGAGCAGCAGGGTTTCAGCTTAAATCAGATAATGGATCGCTCCAAATTTATATCGGATCAGCGTGAGATAGCGCTGGATGCTATCAGGAGAGTCCGTCCGAACTTTACTCCTGTTTATGTGCCGCCCCAGCTGGGCTACGATAACGAGCTGCTCAATGATCTCAATGCCCAGGTGCAGCCCGTGGGTGCGGAGAGAGCATATGAAGCACAAGAGGAATCTATCATCATGCGGTCGAAGCGTGGCTATACTAAAGCTCAACTGGAGCAGCTGGCACGCGAACAACTGCAGGTGGAGTTGGACGGTTGCATAACCATCAAATCAATTGAAAAGACTAAGGAATTTTCTAATGCTGAATATTGCGTAAGTTGGTAGATATTGATTATTATTGAATATATATTAATTATTTTAATTCACGCAGCGCACTAAGCTAAGCGAGCTCGAGCAGACCTGGCGCAAACAAATCTCTGCTGCGATTGTTCGCGATCTGAACACGTTGCGTGCTCAGGTGCGTTTCAAGCCGCACGGCTATATGACCTACTATACGTACCTGAAGGTCCTTGACACACATCACTACGCGGACATACTCATCAAAGAGCTGTACAAACTAGCCGAGGGCTCTGAAACCTTTAGCCCAACGGTCGGTCAACTGTTTAAGGAGCTGGGCCAGAAAGTGCAGCAATGCTATCAAATCGAATTAAAGAAACACAATGGAATACTCGAGAAGATTGGAGAGATTTACAGCGATTATTGCGATCTATGGGCTAGCGGACATACGGAGGATAATACGCGTCAGATGTGGCAGCGTTTAGTGCACGAGCAGCGACAGAGCGGACCGTCGATGGATTTGGCCGAGGTGCCCTGGCCTAGCAATGTACTCTCCGGTGTGGGTCGTTTCCTCTACAATATACTGATGCGTGACATTAAGATCGATGCGCATATCATGCGCCAGAGGAGCACCAAATCGAAGACAATCGGGACGACAATGCCACAGAATATGTTGCCCGCTTTCTATACGCTGTTCCGCAATCAGGGTCGGCTCGTTAAGGAAGAGGTGAAACCGCACCCAGTACTGTCACGTCTTCTGCGTGCCTCCCGCCAACAGACCCTCACGTTCGACTCGAATCTGGTGCCCATGTTGTGTCCGCCGCAGCCCTGGAGTACGCCCCATAATGGTGGCTACTTGCTGAACAAATCTGAGTTGATCCGATTGCCACATCAGGCTGTGCAACAGTGGGAGCGTATAAGTGCCTCCAATCCGCAGCATCTCTATCCAGCGCTCGATTCACTCAATCAACTGGCTAGCGTGCCGTGGCGCGTCAACACACAGCTTCTCGATGTGATCATTAAGGTCTTTCAGAATGGCGGCGATGCCAAGCTAGATGTGCCGCAACCACCGAGCTCATTGCCGCCGCTGCCCACATTACCAATGGGCGAAGATGGCAGTGGGGTCTCCCCGGCGGACCGTGCCAAACAATTCCGCGATAAACTAGGTCATCGACGCAAACAAGCCGAAATGTACAGCTTGTGGTGTGATGCTCTCTACCGCTTGTCTCTGGCACAGCATGTAAATAACTTCACCCTCGTATGTCTTATCATATTCAAATTTTCATTTCTGCCTCTTATAGTACCGAGACAAGGTATTCTGGTTGCCACACAACATGGACTTTCGCGGACGTGTTTATCCTGTACCGCCACATTTAAATCATTTGGGCTCGGATCTGGCACGCTCGATGCTCATCTTTGATCAAGCCCAACCGCTGGGCGTGGATGGTTTTAGCTGGCTAAAGCTGCACTGCATCAATTTGACGGGCCTTAAGAAGCGCGATTCAGTGCGTGAGCGTCTGCTTTATGCTGAGGAAATAATGCCTGACATTTTGGACTCGGCCGATAATCCACTCACGGGTCGCATGTGGTGGTCCAAGTCGGATGAGCCATGGCAAACTCTCGCCTGTTGCATGGAAATTGCCAATGTATATCGTTCACCGGATCCTGCTGCGTATATGAGTCGCTTTCCCATACATCAGGACGGGTCCTGCAATGGGCTGCAGCATTACGCAGCGCTCGGTCGTGATCAGGCGGGTGCATGCAGTGTTAATTTGGCCCCATCGCCAATCCCACAGGATGTGTACAGTTCTGTTGCAGCTCTCGTCGAGCGCACAAGGAAAACAGATGCAGAAAACGGATTGCATGTTGCACAGGCGCTGGAGGGATTCGTGCGGCGCAAGGTCATCAAGCAGACGGTGATGACGACTGTGTATGGCGTAACACGCTACGGTGCACGGCTGCAGATAGCCCGTCAGCTGAAAGATATCGATGACTTTCCCAAGGATTGGGTGTGGCCCGCCTCCACTTATCTGACCACAAAGACCTTTGAGAGTCTGCGCGAAATGTTCACCTCAACGCGCGAGATCCAAGACTGGTTCACGGAGTGCGCGCGCCTCATAGCGGGTGTTTGTAGTCAGAATGTGGAGTGGGTAACACCACTGGGTCTGCCCGTCGTACAGCCTTACAATCGTCAGGAGATGAAGAATCCACAATGCAAAGGCTTGCGCGTGAATGCCAACATGTCGATGGATATGTACGAACGACCCAATATTCTAAAGCAAAAGAACGCCTTTCCGCCCAACTTCATTCATTCGCTGGACTCATCGCACATGATGCTCACCTCGTTGCATTGCGAGCGAAAGGGTATTACATTCGTCTCCGTGCACGATTGCTTTTGGACACATGCGTGCACCGTGCCGGAGCTGAATCGCGTCTGCCGTGAGCAATTTGTGGCTCTCCACTCGCAGCCAATACTCGAGCAACTGTCGAAGTTTATGCAGAAAACCTATAGCTTCAGCAATGCGTAAGTAGTCTTGAATTTTGACTCAAAATGAATAATAATATATGTATAATTCCTTGCAGCGACTTGACAAACGATGGCTCTGTGGAGGATTTGTCTAAGCGGCAATTGAATCGTATTCTTCGTCAGCTGCCACAGAAAGGTGACTTCGATCTGCGCAATGTTTTGGACTCGGTCTATTTCTTCAGCTAGTTCGACTAACTATAACAATGGTGCCTAACTACTATAAATTTAGTCATTTACTTTAAGTCCTAAGTTTTGTTAAATTTGTCCAACAAAACTAAAGCTTTTAAAACCAAATGAGAATAACACACAGATAAATTACTTAAAAGCAATGACCAGTCAGTGCAGTAAATGTGATTTTGTAAGAGTTTACAGACAAAGCAAATACCTAATATTATAATATACTATATTATATTAAAAGCCTATTTATGTATTTACGATAATTGGTATTGAATTAAGGCATCGCAAAAATTGAGGCTTAAGCTAAAATAGTGAGTTAGAACTGATTAATAAATTGTTATAAATCATTTGAAGCAAGGGTATTCTATTTATTAAATCTATACATTTTTATTAATTTACTATTTAATATTGAATCGACTCAAAACTGTAAATCACTCAAAATTTCAATCAATGCTTCTTGTCACTGCGTATGAAGTGCTCAAATGTTAACTATGCTGTTATCTATGCTCACTTAACAGTGCTGTTAACTGACGCCAGTTTCACTCAGTTGTGACACACTCTCTCACTCTCACTCGGCAAAATTTTGAGTGCCACCCCATGTCCACTTTTCCTTTTCTGTTTTGTACGGGGCTGCTGCTGCTGCTTCTGCTAACTGTTGTTGTTGCGCTCGCTGCTGCCGGCGGCCGGCGCAGCGTCGGCATTTTCCTCGTTGCTTCGTGCCGCTCGTGTGCGATTCGCGCTGCCTGCTGTTCGCTGCTTGCTGCTGGCAGCTCTGCTCAGCGCTGCTCTGCTCTGCTCTGCTTTGCTCTGCTCTGGTCTGGTCGGTGGTCTCAGTTTGAAAAGTTCATGCGGCGCGTTAAGAACGTAACGGTTTCTACGCAGCGGTCAGCGGTCAGCAACTAGCGTTAATTCGCAATTTAAACAGTGTTAACATTCAGCAAACGCATCTTTATTGTTATTTGCATTTTTGTGTCTCTGTTTTCGTGTTTTCTTTCACATGTTATAACTTTATAAATTTTTTTTTGTTTTGCACATACTTCGTGCGAAGGCATGCGGCAGCTGCTGCTGTTGCTGCTGTGTGGACGCGACATTAAGAAGGTAAAAAAAAGAAAATAAAAAAAAAACCAGCTGCTAAACTTTTTTATCGCATATCTCACAGATACGCGTTGCCCACTAATACGGCTACTGCTGCTGCTGCTGCTGCGGCTGCGGCTGCTTTAGCACTGACAAAGTGCAGTGCAAATAAATTTCAGCAAATTCGAAATTCGAAAATAACAGCGAAAAAATGCAAAAACGGAAAAAAGGGAAAACAAAAAGACAATTGTTTATTTTTCCTTTATATTCTGTTTGCACTGCATTTTGTTGTATCTTTGGCATTGTCGCGCTTTTAGTTTAGCTTCTGCGTGTTTGTGCACTTATTGTGCACAATTTGCGCTCATAAATGCATTAAAATAAATATACATTTTGTATTCTTATCAGCGACTTGCTGCTATCACAAGCTTCGTATCATACGCCGCGTATCATATTACAATTAATTCAATTATAAACCATGCGCCATGCAAATTACGCTACAGCAGCCAAGCCAAGTTCGCAGTAGCCGCAACAGAAGTATCTAAATGTCTCCCAAGTGTGCGAGTCGCTGCTTGTGTGTGGGCGGGCGGGGGATTTTGTGGGTGTGCGGGGAAGGCAAGTTTGATAAAAACCACATGCACCTCATACAATGTGTTCGTAATTGGGGCAATGTCTGTTGTCGTTTATCTGCAACGAGGCGTGCAACAAAGACAGTTACTCCCTGTCTCTCTCTCCCTCTCTCTTGCGCTATCTGTCTCTTTCAGTTTGA